>JAYMTG010000424.1:0-12529 GCA_036897565.1 Pelargonium exstipulatum
TTCAATGGTGTTCGTAATGTTCACTTCATACAGATTAATATCTAGTAATTTAGTTATGATTTGTTACCACATATTAGGATATTTGTAAGCATACAATTATCTATCTGTCTGTTGAACTGTATAATATATTATACTATTATTGATATGAGTACGCACTTTATTTCATTTTGCTAGTATTACATTAGTATTTGTATGCATGTGCTCTCATTCAGAAGCATTTTTATTTATTTCAACTCCCTCTCCTTCAAAATGAGTGTTATGCTTCTTTTGCACTTTTATGAGTTAGGTACTACACGTCTGTGGATATACAATAGGAAATGTACAACATTAACTTCTCCTTATTTTTTCTCAAAAATAAAACAAAGACACTCATTTTGGGACAGAGCATTTATTTATTCTTGGGTAGCGAAATAAGTAGTATTTATGGAAGAAAGTTTTAGTTAAGTTTAATGGTCTTCTAAATTTTTGTGGTTTGATTTTCAGGTATGTTTTGGAATCAGAGCACATGAAGAAATTTTTTGAGTTTATACAACTTCCAAATTTTGACATTGCTGCGGATGCTGCTGCAACTTTTAAGGTGACTACAACTGCTTAGATTTTTACTATTATCTCTTTTCAACTTTTCACTTTTCAGATACATCCAAATCCAATGTCTGGTTAAAATTTTTGTTTACCACAGATATCCCACCTTTCACCCCTAAAGTTTTGGGTGTGTTAAATACCTTCTTATCTGCTTGCAGACTTGCATTATAGTACAATATAGTTTTTTGATGTAGTTAAGACTTAAGACTTTAGAAGTGCTGGTGAGTAATTTTTGCAGAGTAATATTTTTTGGGAGTGGGTTGTTGGACTAAGACAACCTAACACTTGGGTTTGTTACTTACATGACTAAGTTATGTAATTCTATGACTGGTAATGAAGTGTGTTATATAATCATTGTAACTACTCTAGCCTCAACATGATGGTATTTGCATTTTGTTGTAGGAACTCTTAACAAGGCATAAGTCTACCGTGGCTGAGTTTCTTTCCAAGAACTATGATTGGGTGAGTATTAATTCATCGAACACAAGTATATATGCTCATAGAACTTGGCTTATGGATTTGTGCTACGCTGCTGAGCAATTCTTCTACTTCCAAAAACTGCCGTCAACTGCTCCTTAAAATAGCAACCACTTAAGCCATTATTTTGAATTTAAACTGCCTGGGCCCAAATTGATTGACTTAAATGATGTAGTTGGACTTCTCTTGAGCAAGCCTAATCAGAAATACGGATTAACAATATATAATGAAGGTTTATAATATATATTTAGCCAGAAACATATTTTTAATAAGTGTAAAGAAGCATATCAATTATTGTGTAGTAGTTCTTAGTGGGATGTCAGTTATTGAAGTTCCTATTGCAAGGAAGAAGAAACTCTTGCGCATATTGATTGTTTAAACTTTTATGTATCTTGCTGTCCTTGTGATTTGTTTCTGTTGGGCTCTTCTAATGAACTGCAATGACTTTTTTTTTTTGCTCATTTAATTCTATTTTTTAGGCCTCTGATTTAGTCTTCTACAATGGTTTTAGTTTTTTGCAGAGTACAACTCGAAGTTACTGGAATCTACCAATTATATTACCCGGAGACAAGCTATCAAGGTATGATCATAAAACAAAAGATCCACACCATTTTGAAAATAAAAATTAATAATTTAGGGGTTTTGATGCCTTAAACTATAAATCATTGGGTCTGCAAGTGTTCTTTGAAGTGCCGTTATTCTCATATTGAGTAGGCATACTTCCCGTTACACACTTGCCATATGATTGTTATATTATGATGAACCTAGAAGACACCATAACAAGAATGTTTGTGTTATCCATTAGCTATCACGTGCATCTATCGGATGATTTCTCGTATTAAGTGTAAACCATGCAATGTCTATATTAAACTCTACCATGGGATCTTATCTCAAGTGCAGTGAAGAATAGACTGACTAACAGTATTGACTCTTGACACTACTTGCATGGGTTGGTAATCTGGTTATGTCGAGTCTTTCTGCCAATTGGCCTTTGTGGATTCTATATATAAACAAATCTGTGATAAGTGTCATTTGCTGAAAAGGGTTTGCTAATTGTTGCAGTTGTTGGGTGACATATTATTGGATCGCTCAAACTCAGCAGTAATGACGCGATATGTGTGCTCAAGAGATAACCTGAGGATTCTGATGAATCTTCTCAGAGTATGATACTTATTCCAAGATGGCCTAATGCCATTGATGTTGCATATAGACTCTCCTCTTAAACACGGTTCATTTATTAAAGGAAATTCGAGATTCATTAATTTAATTGTATTTTACTTTCCAGGAATCAAGCAAGAGCATCCAAATAGAAGCATTTCATGTTTTCAAGGTAGTGTTTTGTGTTTAGCCTTCACGTGTTAACGAGCATTTAAGAGATTATGTAGCTCTTTGTATTCATTTGTTTATATCTTACACTTACAGCTATTTGCTGCAAATCAACACAAACCAGCCGACATCATTAGCATACTTGTGGCAAATAGAAGCAAGCTTCTACGTTTGTTTGCTGATTTCAAAATTGAAAAAGGTAGGATTTACAAATACATTTCCTTCAACGATTTGTACTGGCAAGTTCTGTCAACTCCTGTTTTACAAATTCCAATTGTATTTTGTTGCAGAGGATGAGCAATTTGAGGCAGACAAAGCTCAAGTGGTTAGAGAAATTGCATCCCTTGAGCCTAAAGAGCACCCATGAGTGAGGTGTTGTGCTGTACCTGTGATCTCTTCTCTCTCATTTTATGTTATTTACATTGAAATTTGAAGTTACTGTGAATTACATAGTCCGCAAAATGCGAGGACACCGCACTTATGCTTTGACACAAAAAAAAGCTTTGAGTTCTAGTTTTACTTACCATTGTAATCCCCATAGCCCACATCTGTAGGCTATTTATAGTATTTACCTCTCTTTTGAAGTGTATTTTAAAGATACTTTTGTAAAATTAGATGAAATAAATTGATGAGATGAGTTTGGTAGTGTATATGTCGAGACTGCAGAGCCGTCTTGATATTCCAGTGTCTGTTAATGATCAGCTAAGCAGTCTGTTGATGATATTCCAGTGTAGTTTTTTTAAAGCGGAAATGAAAGCCAAAAGCAACAAGGCCCCTTGGAAATTTTACAGAAGAAATCTAGAGAGGTGAGAGGCAAATTCTGTGTTCTGAATTCTGATTCAAATTCTATGTAATGATCACGAACAGAATAAATCTACCTTCCAGTTTTGGCATATGCCGCCTCCCACTCAATTATTCAATCTTGCCACTAAATAATTATATGGAATAATAAGTCTGTCGGGTCTCTTGCATTATTTTCAAGTGCTTAAACTTCACTTTGTTCTTACAAGATTACAGTGTCACTCGTTTAGTTCTCGCGAGATCCATTTTGATGGAATCCGTTAATAGCTAACCGACGTTGTTAAATTTAAATATAAAATAAATTTTTTTAAACTCCTTGTCTATTTGAATAAGTGGATGTCTGAGATGATATCCAGTTTTTGGTGGTTTAGGTCTTAGAGACATAAACTATTTCAATTTAAGCCTGCTTGCTGGTAAGTTCTGAAGGATTGTAGAGTCAAAGGAAAGTATGTTTTTCCAGTGTCTTGTGAGTAAATGTGGGAAGGATGAGAGATTGTGGCGTTGAAAGGCTCCATGAGATGTTGTAAATTTACCACTGAAGATTCGAAGATTCGAAGTGGTAAATTTACCACTTGTTCCATGAGATGTTGGTAAGTTAGGATCTTTTGGGATAACTAAGGCCTGGTACTGTATGGACATTGTTAGTTTGTAATTTATAATATTATCTGGTATATTTAAAAAAAAAAAACATTTAACTCATTGATGCATTCGATCAAAAAAAAAAAAACTCATTGTTGCATTAATAAAAAACACACATGTAACTCATTTACACAACTGTCAGCTCTAGATACGTGAATCAAATTCAATGTCTCTATATAAATTATTTTTGAATTAGGCCCAGACCTCAAACAAACCAGTCTGTTAAGGTTGGTCTCCATTTAGTAACATAGGACTAACCAACTTAGCCCAATAGGTATTGGGCTATGGGTAGTATCTATGGACTGAAAAGTTGGTCTCTATTTAAAGAGAAGATTTATTGTAAATGTCATAGGGGCAAACATTGTTATTTTTGAAGGTAAGTAAATAGTTTTATAACGAATGAGATGATATGATCAACTCCAACCCGTCCAATAGAGATCGATACCAGACACATATGATCGAGCAAGAGCGTGAGCAACGCAATTTGCCGACCTCCCAACGAAAAGGAATATCAAACTGACTAGATAAAAAAAAAAAAAAGACACGTGCATTGTGTTATTTTTGGTTTAACTATTTAAATATAACTAGTTGAAGAGATTATGAGAAGTTCATGTATTTAAAAGTTATTAAATAGAATGAAAAAACTCTGAGCTTAAGTGACTGAATACGAGACAAATATTCGTTATTTCTCTCAAACTTGATTTTCAAAAATCAACAAAAAATAGTCTACCATCAAATTGCCAAGTCACTTTTCATAAAATATTCAGTACAAAACAATGTGTCAAACATTAAGACATGATGCATGAAACATCAAAGTATTGATTTGACCGAATGAAAACATAGCAAATGCACATTAGAATAGATAAATGTGCTTCTTCGCATCACAATTTGCGTGAGTGATACTTACCGACAAAATAATTTGATGAGAGAGAAATTACCAAATCCAACATTGAAACAAAATTATAAAACAACTAAGCTATAAGTAGAATTGCTGTTTCCATGTAGTAATTAGCAAAAGTAAAGCAAAGTTGAATGTTCCATTAATAAATAAAAGAAGAACAATTATTGTCAAACAAAGGCAGCAACTGTTGTGAAAAAACAGAGCAGAGAGTGCACACATACAGAAACTACTTACAGTGCTCCTATGGAATGGATGCAGCATAGTTTGTAGTGAAATCCATAATGTTACAATTCATCAAATAACACAAAAACAGAGATAATTTTTTATCAATGGATTGCATTAATTTGCATACCATGATTCTTGCTGCACCAGCTACTTCTTCATCATTAATTATCATATGGTAACCATCCTGGCAGGTAATTATTCACACTTGGCCCTGCTGTCACCACTGATATTGGGTCAGTTGGGTACCTGCAGTTCCATACAAAAATATCCCAATAATGTAAGGTTTTGAAACATAATGTATATATATCTATGGTTTGTAGAGATTATAAACATATGCATACTCGGAATTCGATCTACATTTTTGGGTTCGTTGTTGGGTTGTCCATGGGAATTCGATCTACATTGTATATATCTCTCCCTCAGGCCTCATTTTCATGTTTTACGTGCAAAATTACAACCCGACTTGTAATCCTAACTTTCAACTTTTAGACTAATGTAATATCTAATTTCAATTAGTCTCAACCAAACTAATTGAAAGAATTGAGTTTGAGTTGATGTTTCACTCCCAAAAATTTATAGACTTGTATGAGTATCAATCCATGACGTGAAAACTGTTCATTAGTTCAGATAAATCTCGGCCCATAAAGATTTGGATGAGATTTTTTTAAATATATTGTTTTGCATGTAATGGAGATGAGGTGACATACCCAATTTGTAAAGTGGGCTCACAGTCTAAGGGATGGAAGAAGCCATCACCATGATGTTGAGCTTGCCTACCATACTCCATCTCCTCTGCATTAGCATTCAGTTGCAGGGAGCTAACTTGGTACCCTTCCATCAACTGCAAAAACACATTAAATAGCCAAATAGAGTCATATACTTTCACACAATAACCATTGAGTTCCAACAATATATACTATCCATCAAATAATTATAACACAAATACAACTATTATAAGTTAAAAGACACTCCTAAGCTCATCTTGTTAATTACATGCAGTTAACGCTAGTTTGTAATACATCTATTCTACTCTTTATATTACTTCCTTTGACTCAAAACAAGTGTTATTTTTTGTTTTTTGAGAAAAATTAAAGAAAAGTTAGTAAGTGTTGTATACTTATTCTTCTTAAATCTCTATGCACATGTGTTTGTAACAAACTTAACGGATATTAACTAACTTACTATAAGAACCATTTCATTCACAACTAATTTTCTAAAAAGAAAACAAGTAGCTTATTTTGGAACAAATATACAAGTGAAATGTGACACTTATTTTAAGAAGAAGAAAGTAGTTTACAACATTTTTACATCACTTGCACAATATGCACTACATATTTGTGCATGAATAAGGGCATAAAAGGCACGTGTTGGGAGACCTAATTTGATAGGAAATAACTAACGTTTTTTTTACCATTAGATCTATACTTATTCGTGCACTTAGGTTTTCGTTATTTGGATTTGGATTTTGTCTTTCAAGCTGTATTGTGATTGCATGAGTAAAGAACTATCTCTATACGTAAATGAATTGAACCTACCCTTTGTTTCAAGGTCTTGTTTGCTTCATTAAGGAAGTGTTCCTGCATATATATGGGATTTGAAAGAAATGAAACAATGGCTGAGAAGAACAAAGGAATAGAGAATAGCAAAAGGTTTTATTATATCTCATCATACCTTACGTTGAAGATCAGTGAGCTGGTCCAGCATATACTGTGTCTGTGTAACGGAAAAAAGACAATGTGAAATAATATAAATCTCTAACTTCATTTCATGATTTAGCCATTAGTTTAGACCAAGAAAAACATCAACAATCTCTAATGCTTATCAATCAACTGTTGGCTTAACAAGATTTAATCCTGACAACAAAATGGTTGCAAAAACATATAATATATGCACGATTTGCAGAACTAATTTTACGAAGAGTAAATGAGGATCAAGAACTAAGTACCCGAGTTGATCTTATCAGCTTTAATGATGAATCTAACTGTCTTTCGAGTGACTCAAGCTCCTTGCTGCTAAGAGGGCCAAGATCTTCTCCCATAAGATTCCTAGTAACATTATAAATGGACAAAAATTGTTCATTTCCTCAATTTTTACAGATATGAGGCTCAGTTTACTGTAAAGCTTTATGTAATGTACACAACTCACCTTTGAGATCGTTGTAAAGCTTCATAACGCGCCTTTAGCTTCAGATATTCCTGCTGACTACTCAGCTCCTACAAATGAAAACACATTACAAAATTTAGAACCACTATGTCTGTGAATGGCAAAAATATGCTGAATGCATATTTTGGCGAATTTTTTTTTCCTTCTCGACAAACAATTAATTACCCAATATTTGGTTGTACATTTTTGTTCTATTTTATGTCCAATACAAGTTAGGACATAAATGCTATATGATCAATTCAAACTAACATTCTCTATATATACATGCCTAAAAATTCAAATGATAGCAACTTATAAGACTTTATGGGGAAGGAAGTGTTGAAGACATTGAATCATTCCAATAATGGTCAAATTGCTAGCGAACAAAACTTGTGAAACACAAATAAATATGTTTCAACCATCAAAGTGTAATGATCGGATCATTGAAGCATGAAAAAGAAATAGTTGTAGCTTATGATTCTATTGAAATCAAGCTTTGGCTTTGAAAGAAGAGTAGCTTAACTCTCAAGAGTTTGAAAGTTGAAAGTACCTAATAGAGAATGGAGAAACTCCTAACACTCAACAATTTTACTAAACAAAGACATGTCCTAGGAAACACGAAAAACGATTGATTAAGACATAGGCATGAAAAGACACAAACAAGGATGGGCATACACTAGCTTGCATGAAGTTACTTCCTTAATCATACTAAACAACACTGCACTGCACATGTTATTCATGTACAAAAAGGATTGGAAATGAGTACAGATATTGGTCTCAAAGGACATATTAATTGACCACAGTTGTTACTCAACTAAAACCTAGTACAGTTCTATTTAATAACATGGGAGATTTCAAATATTTTTATGAAATTATTAGAAGTGGGAAAATTAGCTTGATTTGTTCACATGCATATATCTTGGTAGGAATCATATACATTTATCCATCATAAATTATGCTCAAGGCATTTCACAGATACAAGTCAGATATAAAATTTAACATCAAAGCATATATTTCTGCATTTAATTGTAATTAGCATAATCGTCTTTTTTCATCACGGAACACTCATATTATTCATTATTGAGATACTAGATAATATGAAGCAAACATCAGTAAATCAGAATTCGATAGCAAAATACAATTTTGTTAAAAAAATAAAGAACTTAAAGCATGTGTCGAGATCCTTTACCAGTGCCTCCCTTGCGGATACATTGGTCTCTGGTGCTCCATAGTTGCACTTTTGATACCTCTCAAGTGTTTTCAGCATGCTACATACACAAAATATAAATTGTAATTAATGTAATAACCCATCAAGCTTGTGAACTGGTGTATATACAATACAAAAATACATAATGTTTCAAACATGATTTTCTTTATCCGAAATTGCATTGTGATTTTGTGATAGCTCATCTTAATGCATATACAAACAAGCCAAAGAGATAATTTTTGGAGTGTCAGATAAATGCTCTGGATCAGACATGCACATTTAAGAAACACTTAGTTTTGTATTCAATATTTTTGTTTTTAGGAAAGTCCTCTCTATGATCACATACTAGGTATGAAAATGTGTGTAATGGAAATGATAAATCATGAAACCAAGGAAAACACAAAACAAACACATAAAAAACATAGTTACATGCATAAATAAAAGTATTAATAGTGGCCTTAAAAGAAAACAAATGACAAGGCTCTTCAGCTGGCACATTTTACTTATAAGCAAGTTGAATAATATTTTTATAAAATCACAAATGTTTTTAGGAAAATACTCTCAGTGATCACATACTAGGTACCATAATGTAAAAGGAATGTGAATGATAAATCATGACACCATAGAAAACACACACACACACACAAAACATGCACAAATAAAAGAAATAAAAGTAACACTACAGGCCTTTACAGAAGAAAAAGATTCAGACTCAATAAGAATCATGTTTAGATCATAGGGCTCTTCAGCCAACACAATATTATACATAGAAGCAACATGAAGAGTATTTTTAAACTTTCAGAAATGTTCTTAGGAAAATCCTCTCTATGATCACATACTATGTACCAAAATGAGAAATGAATGGAAATGATAAATCATGAAATTAAACCATGGAGAAAATAAAAAGCATAGTTACTTCCATATATAAAAGAAACAAAAGTAATACTAGAGGCCTTCTAAAAAAATGATTAGACTAAATAAGAACCATGTTTAGATCATATATGATCTTCAGCTGGCACATTTTAGTATTTTAATAAGAATGAAGAATATTTTTACAAGTTTCACAAACAACTAAGAAATAAAATTTAGAGCTTTTAAAAAAAATTAAAGATTTAAGAGGCATATTGCATTAAAAATAGATATATTTAAGAGGGATATTAGAGAAAAAAGAGAACAAAAAACAAGTTATTTAATCATATATGTCTTATTGGAAACCCCAAATCAGGCATAGAAGTCAATGACTAGCTAGTCTAATGCACATATAACTGATAATTTGGTGTAGATTAATTAATACATGCCATATATGACTGCACATTGTATTATCCAGAATTTATCTTGCAAATCCATTCTATTACACAAACCATCAAATCCTTCAAGTCAAGTATTTTTTTAGTGGAACTTTATCATAGTCTCATTTAATCAATTGATCTGATTTTCTTTATATTTCAAAGAGTCTTATTATCAATATTTAAGATCCACTTTAGTTTTCAATTTCTCTTAGCTTGAATAAAAAGTCCTAATAATTTTTTTTCACACCCCTTAATTACCCACAAAATCTTCCCCTATTAATGTGCACCCAGTTAAATAAGAAGCACCCAACTACACAACTACATAAATATTCTTCTCAAATTATGAAAATAAAATCACAAACCTAAAAAAAACATCTGATCATTAACATACTTTAAAAATGCCTCTGATGTTTGATAGGTGTAAGTAATTAACATCAAAGACAGTTCACTATCATGAAGATCTTCATTTTCTAATTTCTTAAAATACTGTACCTGTTGTAGTCTTGTAGATCTGAAACCATGTTTTCCTGAAACATCCTTAACCATTGTCCACAACATGATCTACTTAAAAAATGAAAAGGGCCTTTACAGATCCTAAAGGGTAGGTGGCAAAAAATGGAAATTTAATGGAAACCCAAAAACCCCATTATCATCTTCTCAAGGTTAAGCTGTAAGAGAAAAAAATCAGAGATCTTGAGGGTATTAGAAGGTTCACATGAACTAAACACTAAAAAACACAGAAAATATTCAAAACCTGAAACATATAATATTCAGATCTGATTTCAGTACATCAGTGGCTTCAGCTGATCAGAGACTTGAGAGAAAGGAAGATTTTATGACTGATTTGAAGTGAAGAGAAGAAACAAAAACCCTACAAGCTTTGGGGATCACATCAAATCAAACCCTAGGGCTCAGGAACAGATGTGAATGTCTCAGTCACAGTCCTGACTGATTGAAAAATTCAGAAAAATCAAACGGTTAAAAACAAGAGAGACTCTTTGATCCAAACGGAAATAGCTTACCTTCCTCGTAACAAGGAAAAAAATAAATAAAAACCCTAAAACTGAGCTTGCAAATACACAGTAGCATGAGAAAATCCATCCTAGAAACCGCAGAATCAAACGATCCATTACCACCATTGCCGTGTTCGTGCTGTGATTGGCGAGAAAGTGACAAGCAATTTGCTTTTGCATGAAAAAAAGGAAAGAAATGGAACTAGTAGCCCCCGTTTGTTTCTCGGGAAAATGAAGGAAAACAGAAAAAAGAAGTTCCCGAGCTAAAAGACCTCACAAGCCCAAGCAAACCACCCGACTCTTCTCCAACAAAAATGAAAATAAAGAAGAAGAAGCACAAATTGGTGTCTCAATACAACAGTGATCGATGTTTTTGCAGTTGCAGATCTAACACGAATACGAACACCAACACACTCAAGCTGCTAAAAACGCCGAGACAATCACAAAAACGGCAAAATAAAATAGCTTTCGCTTTTCTCTTCCCAAAATTTTCACCAAAATAAAATTCCCAAAAATTCCTTTATAAAAAAAGTTGAATCATCAAATCAAACAAGGACGATCAAAAAAGATGATTTTATTTCCATTTTCATGTACGATACTATAAAAAAATCGTCAATCGTGTCTGTTTCTGTGTATACCTTGAGCTACTGCAAAACTCGTACAGCTTTCCTCTATTGGAGAAGATGATGAGAGCAACCTCAGCATCGCACAGCACCGAAAGCTCATAAGCTTTCTTCAAAAGTCCATTTCTTCGCTTCGCGAAGGTCACTTGCCTGTTGATTTTGTTCTCAATCCTCTTCAGCTCCACCCTCCCTCTCCCCATTGAATTTCTTGCCCTAATTTCCCACAAAAAAGAAAACCCTAAAAGCCTGATCTTGAGCTCGAGCTCGAGTTCGAGAGAGAACCAGATCGAAGAAGAAACAAAAATGGCTACTTTTCGCGGTTCCGTGAGCTCTGCTGCGACTTCCGGGTCGCTATTTATATACCTTTCAGAGAAACAGAGCGTAGAGAGAGCTTCGCTTCTCGAATGCTCTGATCATCATCTTCTTCGCCAAAATCTGTTTTTTTTAGCCCTAATGAGCACTGTTTGTCACCTTTGTTTAAGACACTAATGGTGATCAGAGGGGCCTGATAGGGTGTCTCGCGGCTGCGTTGGAGGTTCTGTTGTGGGCCGTTGGATGGAGGGGGAGGAAGAGATCTTACGGTGGAGATCGGAAGGTGGAGTGGTAATTAATTAGTGGAGTGTCCGTACGGGGACACGTGTCGAGCGGTGAAGTGGGGAGGAGAAGGCTGGTTGATAACCACCTGACCATTTTCGGGTTCGGGCAATCATGTGACCTAACCTTAAGAAGGTGAATCTTCGCATGTTCCATGTTGCGAATTTACGAATTTGCCCCTCCATAATTTCCATATGAAATAAAAGAGTAATATCCCTTGGTCTAGTTACTTATTAGTAATCGATTTCCCGACCAAAATTACGTGTAATCTTACACGTAGTTTATATGTATCAAACGCAACATGAAATGACTAAAGTGTTCTCTGAATCTGAAAATAAGGATCGGTTTTTGTTAATTTAAGAAATAATGCACTTATAAGGTGTATGATCAGTCTTATTATTCAAATAAATGCATAAAAATATACAAATGCGCATACTACAATGACAATGTTTACATGTTTAAACTTTCATACCCAATCTTGCTCGTCTAATCATTAATCTCCATAACCAAGTTGCACGTTTTGATATATCTCTATGCATCTATATATGCACTTGTGCTTTCGTTTTGTACAAAAGTATTAATAGAAGACAAACACCTAGTTTTTTTTGTACATAGCGGCTTTGTACACCACTTTGTTTACGTACATGTTTAATGAATTGTGAATCGGATCATTGCATATAATGAGTCCAAGTGTTTCGTCTAAAAACTTG
>JAYMTG010000425.1:0-12527 GCA_036897565.1 Pelargonium exstipulatum
TTTGAGAAGGGCATTTGCTTCAGACATTATTATAGATTGTGGAGCAGAAACATTGAAAGTAGTATGTGGGGAACAACATTGTAAGAAGATAGCTAAAGAGAGAGCAATGATATGAAGGAAGGTTGTTGAAGACAAACTAGCCATAGGAATCATCAAATAGCTAGGTTTAGGTTTGTTAATCGTAAATGCAGCATTATCTATATATATATATTGGAGGTCTATCTTTCCGTGTACAAGAACAGGATCAAATTAAAGCCATTCTGTAAATATTAATTATAAGACTTGGAATAGTGATTAACGAGTCTTGGTCTGGCTCTCTTGTTTCCAAATTTAAAATTCTAAAACTGTTAAAGCTTTCTAAAAAATGTTTGGGTTTAGGTTTGCCCATATGAAAATGTTTGTAGATACAACATTATATATAGAGAAAGAAGGAAGTGAATGAAAGAACATGAAGAAAGCAAGCATCTCCATCATTAGCTAGACTAAAGTAACAATAGCAACTACTTGTTTTGTACATATCAGAAGACTTTAACTATCATGGCATGGGACTTAGTCTTGGTCTTGTTCTCTTGTCTCTACTGTTCTCTTATAAATTAGTGTTGTTTTTTTGTTAAAAAAAAATTATCAAAATATCTCAGTTATGACTTTTGTGCTATTGTTTTGTTGTAATTTAGTTCGATATAAATTTTGAAGTGTTAAAATTTAAAGAAGATCAATATCAAGTATTGGAGTGAGAGATGTTAAAAGAGAAGATGTCAAGTATTGGGTGATGAAAATGTTATTTGACATTTTACCCTTTCTTTTTTAAATGAAATCTTTTAGTTACCTTTGTTTTTTCAAATATACATACATGTCATTTCTTTAGTGTTGTAATTGCAATACTTTTTTTAGTATTTTACATTGGGCCTCAGCCCATTCTAGGATGGGCTTTCTTCACAGTGAATATCAGTCGGCCCATAAGAAAATAATTTCTGTGTAGTTAGTTTCATTTACAGTTCTACACAGTATCTCTATTTTCCATAATCTGATGAAAGTGACGCTCACAGCAATGAAAGAAAGATGTATTTGATTCACAAACTATATCTGAACAGAGTTGGTTTGTACATCCAATATAGTCCAAATGGAAGTTTTTGGTATCACACACTCACTTGAAAAAATTAATCCAACACTGATTCTAAACCAACAATTTGACAGGAAATCATGAATGTTTCACCTTGAAACTTCTGTGCTAATCAATGGCAACAAATCGGTAGATTGCTCCGAATCAGAGTATAAAGCATCTGCAACCTTGCGAATCCTGGGGACCTTCGAACCATCGATCCCATGATGCGTTGGCTGGGCCATTCGTCCTGTATGTATCGTCCAATGAAATGAATAAGAAACGGAAATAAAGGAGACTTGAATTTGGACAAAGAAAGGAATGATATGGATTCAATAATTACAGCGGAAGTAGCGGATCAGGCCTGCTCTCTATGCTGCGCAGCAATCTGCAAAACACCCGATAATATGGATTATGAATCCAATCTATCGCTTACATTACATTTCTATGAAAAAATGTTTAGTCAAACCCAAAGAACACCAACATTTCTAACCCAACAAGCTGAAAAATAAGCTGCATCATTGGCAAAACCGTGAGATCCCAGTTTGAGTAATTATAAGTTAGCTTGTTGGGTTGAGATGTACCCTGAAACCTATTGCACTCTAATTTTGTTATTTTTAGCAGAAATATATGTTGAAACCTTATACTTACTCCTCGCATATGGTTGAGACATTAGCTGTCTTTTCAAGCTCTTCCAACTCTTCCTGCACACAGTTTAGGAAAAGGAATGTGAGAGCATAAATTACGAATAAACTCTTAATGGTGAGAAACTCTCAGCAGAGCCTGAAAGTCAAGATACACATTTATGACTGGCATAATTATAGCTGTTGAAGGGTTCATTTATAGACAGGAAGGTTAATCTTGCCATTAATAGTTGCAGTTATTTGTCGGAAATTGCTTACCATAACAAATTAAATACAAGTACAAGTTCTGTTAGGGAAAAGGCAAAAGTTCAACTGATTAGGTATTAAAGATGGTAGCATAGCGACAAGTTGGTTCGTTACAAGTTGAAAGAACCATGCAATAATTAAAAAAGTATTTGGTATGTGTGTGTGAGTAACGTAAATATGTTACCAATAATTTCCATACACTTATCTTTAGGGTTTCTGTACCCACTTTAGGGTTGACATTCCGACAAGTAAACTTCAAGAAACAGGATTCGGTACTATGCATAACCCTACATTCTAGATACTTAAACTTACAGCCCATCCAAACAATTTTCTAAGCATCAACGACACGCAAGTGATGCAGCAGAAGATTACCTGATATATACGTCTCTCACTGAACTAGTGCATTATGAAGATCATAGAGCATAAGAACAGTTCTGAGCAGCGACTATAAGTAAGAGATGGTATGGAAAAGTATAAGAGATGTTTAAAATGAAACATGAACTATGAAAAAGCAAATTAAACATATACATTTACTCATTCATTGTCTCTATTAGACATAACAAACCGAAAGATAAAGTCATCTTTACCCATAGAACCGAAAGCACACTAAAATATCGTATCCTACAAATAAATATGAAGACAATCGTAGCTTACATTCTTCAGTTTCGTCCTTAATACAATATAGAATTATTTGATGGTTTTTAACTAGAGAGCTTTTCTCCATTTCCTTGGACTAAGGTCATCAAAGCAAGCGCAACTAGCACAGTCAACTATTGACAAATCAAATACCAAATTAAGGTTCCATTTCAATTAGTCATTTTTGCCAAAAACCGCAAAACACCCATAAAAGGCAACACAAAAAAAAACATTTGGGTATTGAAAAAGTTAGTAGAAAGAAAAGCAAAATTACTCCTTTTCCCCTGGCAAAAACTTGATTGTGAGACTTGAAAATTTCAAATTCAATAAAAAAACATACAAAAAAAAGCTCTAAATAAATGTAATGCACCATACCCCGAAACTCACAAATCTCAATATCATGCAAAATTGAAATTTACACAGCTAAATTCAGTTGAAAACTAATAAAAAAAAATAGCAAATAAAAGCACTCGAAGTATTTTGGTCAAGGAACTGACCTCGAGAAACTTGGAATCTTGCTCTATCCGCTTGAGGTCGGCGAGAATCCGATGCTTCCCTCTCTTATCAGCAACCGCCGCCGTTGCCGCCGGGCCACCGACCTGCTCGTCCACCGACGACGACGTCTCCGAATCCACCGTCGATTGCATCTCTCAAAAACGAAGAAATATTTGATCGAAAACCCCTAAAAGAATCGCCGGAGCTGCCGATCGCGGGCTAAGAGCAACACTCCATCAGCGTCCCCAACTGAGGAGTAAACAAAGAACGGAGCTTGGTTGAATCCAATTACAGAGGCTTGGAAGAGACAAAACGATGCCGGAGCGTGGTGGATTTTAGAGCAGCATTTAGGAGAAGGAGAAGGAGACGGGTAGCGGAGAAGAAGAAGTGGAATTCGGATTGAATTTGTTGGCGGTGCTGGTAGCAGGAGAGCAATGGAGGTGGCTCTGCAAGCACAGAGGCCAATGAGCTGCGCTGGGAATGTTGTCGCTCCGGGAAGCAACTTGAGGATCAAACCCTTTCTGGGTTTCTTCCCAAATGCTCAATCCTCTCAAGTAAGTTGCTTCGCTTAATTTTGTTCTGGGTTGCTCTCTGTTTCTTCGGAGTACTAGGGATTCAAAGTTGAAATGTTAATGTTAATGAGCTTTGCTGATTCTGAAAGTGGATTTTTTTGATTGAATGTTTGGTATGGGGAGTGGGGCATGGAATAGAAATGGTTTGGTTTTGTTTTGGGGATTCAATGCGAGTGAGGCTATTTAGCTGTGTTTATGTGTATGTTTTTGTTGGCCTGCTGGTTTTTCTAATGAATTGACTGGTTTTTCTCATGAATTGACTGGTTTTGGTGTTTTTACTCTCAGTTTACACCCAGAAATTATGCTACTGTTGCCAGTGTTTCATTTAGAATCACTGCAAGTGCAGGTTAGTTTCAATTTTAGCTATACCTTAAAGTTCAATTTGATCACTTTTTAACAAGTTTCATTTTTTATACTGTTTTCTTCCTATTGGTAGATTTTTCGAGGAAGCCCCGAAAAGCAACACCCAGGTCCAAGGGCCGTGCTTCAAAGGGGTTTGTGCCAAAAAGTCAGGCAGGAACTCCTCCCCAGAGGAGGGATCAAAAGAATAATGGTCGGAAAGCAGGCTCAAGCACTTCAGCTCGGAACGAGCAGCCGGGCCCCACCCAAAAAACTCCCGACATGTTGAAAGTTGATGCCAATGAAACTCAGTCAGTTGATATTTCTGAGGAGGAGAGACTCAAAAAAGTAAGGGCTGCTAAAAGCAATCAAGTGGCAGGAAATGGCAGCATTGGGATAGTTGATAATGATGCAGTTGCCCCACCAAAGATGAAAACAACTTCCAGAAATGGCATTGTAAAGGAAGAAACGGATGAAACTGAAAAAAAATTAGCCGACGAATTATCTCTAAAACTCAAGCTTGAGAGAGAAGCAGCTTTGCGTCAACAGGAAATTGAGGGGCTAGCTGAGGAGAACTTCTCCAGAGGAAACAAGTTGTTTGTTTATCCTCAGGTGTTGAAACCTGATCAAGATATAGAATTGTTCCTTAATAGAACTCTCTCGACTCTTAAAAATGAACCAGATGTTTTGATTATGGGAGCCTTCAATGATTGGCGGTGGAATTCTTTTACCATAAGGTTAAACAAGACACAATTCAAAGGTGATTGGTGGTCTTGCCGGCTTCATATTCCGAAGGAAGCTTATAAGATGGATTTTGTGTTCTTCAATGGGCAAAATGTGTACGACAACAATGATGAAAAAGATTTTTGCGTTCCCGTTGAAGGTGGAATGGATACGTTTGCATTTGAAGATTTTTTGCTTGAAGAGAAACATCGGGAGCACAAGAGACTCGCAATGGAACAAGCTGAGAAGGAAAGACAAGCTGAAGAACAGAGGCGTCTAGAAGCAGAAAAGGCTGCGAGTGAAGCTGATAGGGCACAGGCATTGGTGGAGGCCAAAAGAAGAAGGGAAGTGTTACAGGAACTTATGAAAAAGGCTGCAAGATACATGGATAATGTTTGGTACATAGAGCCTCATGATTTTAAGGGAGAGGACTTAGTAAGATTATACTACAATAAAAACTCAGGTCCTCTTGCAAATGCTAAGGATCTATGGTTTCATGGGGGATATGATAATTGGAAAAATGGATTGTCTCTTGTTGCAAGGCTTGTTAAAGATGAGGAGAAGGGTGGTGATTGGTGGTATGCTAATGGTACGTCCAAATATAAAACTTTTCTCTTTTTTTTTTTTTAAAAAAAAAACTTCTCTTTCAATTCTGAGATAATAGTTTTTTATTCATTTTCGTTTGTGCATTGTGGGTGGGTTTCATATGACTAACATGCTCCGTGCAAGCACTCTAAAAAAATATGGTCTCCATCAAAAGTGAATTGCTTGACCTGAGTACATGCTTATAGAAACATTCTAGATTCTTTCAACTGTTCGTAAATATAAGTACAGGAAAACTGGAAATTTGAGGAGTAATCATATTTCTGAGTTTGTGAATGATATAGTATATTTTTTCTCATTCCCATGCATTTCATATAAATGTTTTCCGGAAGGTGACTTTGGAGTAGTTATACTCATATGGTGCCTTTATTTCTAGCTGACTTTTCTCATGAATGATATTGTAGTTTAAACTGGTAGGTTTCACATGTATCCTCGTCTTGTTGTTTAATGCTAGTATTTCTTAAGAAATTCTATTTTCTTTTGCTGGTATTTTCCCTAGCTTTTGGTTAAAGTATGAAGTCTTTGCTCATTAGGTAAGGCGATTCCAGTGACTTGTTATTTCACCCTTTAATAAAATCCTTAGGCTGGCTTTCGATGTATGTACTTAGAAGAAAGGGTTTGGATTTAAGGACTTATGCCAAAGCAATTCAATGATAGATTGAACCTAAAATATAGTGGTAGGCTGTTAAGATGATAAAAGAGAAGGCTTCTTCCATTACTAAATTATAACCAATTTTTTTATTTTGTGATGGGTTTAGACTTATTAGCTGGAGAAAATTTCAAATTCACTCATATATATGTATATATATTATCATTATTTTTTAAATCCACATTTTTTTTTCCACTAACCAAATTGTACTCCTATTGCTAATTAACAAGTTTAAATTCACAGTTATGATTTTTTTGCCACACTTGTGAATATTGCAAGAGTGAATTAAAACTCTAATCCAAATCCCATTTCAAATGGCTATCCAGATAAAGAATTTGGAATTATGAAAATAGAAAAATAGCCCTGTATGTTCTTTCTTTTTCAGTAAACTATTGAATCTTCTTCTAGTAGGTCCAATTAGAGTTTATGGAGATGTCAGTGAAAGAATGCTGTGATCTTATGGAAGGTTGTTCTTTATTATAGTTGCAATAGTTGAGCTGGGGTTATGGTAGAATGTATTTGGTATTAGTATTGTATACCCTTAGACATTAACTCATGAGCAAATATATTTTCTGCAGTTGTTGTGCCTGATCGAGCCCGAGTTTTGGATTGGGTTTTTGCTGATGGGCAGCCTAACAGTGCTGTTGTGTATGATAACAACAATCGTCAAGATTTCCATGCTGTTGTCCCTGAAAGCATTCCTGAAGACATGTACTGGGTTGAGGAGGAAAACCAAATATATAAGAAACTCCAGCATGAAAGGAAATTAAGAGAGGAGGCTATACATGCCAAGGTTTGTCATATTTTTCCAAGCTGTATAAATGCATAATATTCTGTTTGATTTCAATATTTCTGATATTCCCTTCCTAACTTTCAGCACAAGCACATCTAAGCACACTATGCATGAAGTTTAGGTGAACTAACCCCCTCCCCCTTGTTTTTTACTAATTTTCTTTGCTCTTTTCTCTTCACAGGCCAAAAGAACAGCGCTTATCAAAGCTGAAACAAAGGAAAGAACTTTGAAAAAATTTCTGCTGTCTCAGAAGCATATAGTTTATACTGATCCTCTTGATGTTCAAGCTGGAAGCACTGTGACAGTTTTCTATAATCCTGCTAACACAGTTCTGAATGGAAAGCCTGAAGTTTGGTTTAGATGCGCATTTAACCGTTGGACATACCGCAAAGGTCCGTTGCCACCTCAAAGAATGTTGCCTGCGGATAATGGTTCTCATCTTAAAACCACCGGTAAGTTATCAGTTGATCAATTTGGTTTATTGAAAAGAGTGAGGCATTTCAAAACTCGTTGTAATGAGCTTTATGATATTGTATCTTCCCCCTGAAGAAGAAAAAAAGTAGGATTATTTTCTGATTTCTGTTTGTCTAGAGAACTCTAAGTACCCATCTTTGTTTGTTTGTAATTACTTTTGTTATCATTTTTGAAAGTTTCGAACTACATATGGCTGGTTTTCATGGATGCATTGTCCTCACTAATAATACAGTGTTTACATTCATTGTTAGAGTTACATGGCAAAGGAGAAATTGTTCCCTGTGCCTCGTACATGGAGAAAGGCACAATTAAATCTTTGATACATTAATTTATTCATGCATCTGATGCTGTGTGTGTGCGTATTGGTCTTTGCAGTTAAAGTTCCACTGGATGCATACGTGATGGACTTTGTATTCTCTGAGAGGGAAGATGGTGGAATTTTTGACAATAAAGATGGCATGGATTACCATATACCTGTTTCTGGAGGAGTTGCAAAGGAGCCACCCATGCACATTGTTCATATTGCTGTTGAAATGGCTCCCATTGCAAAGGTAACCTTTGGTCTTTCATTAAATTCTGAATTGTTAACTAAACTCTACCTTAGATATATGTTAATATGCAAACATATCGTAGTTTACCCTTATGCTGTTATTGCGGCTGTTATCTTTAGTTCTACAAAGTTTAGGGAACACATTGAGGAAGTTGAAATTCCTTTCTATTGCTGGAGCTATGTATTTGACAGGTCCACTCTTGATAATTTATAAAATCTGCTGTAGGTAGGTGGCCTTGGTGATATCGTCACAAGTTTATCCCGTGCTGTTCAGGATTTGAACCACAATGTGGACATTATACTTCCAAAGTATGACTGCATGGACCTTAGTAATGTAAGTTTCAGTTATGTTCCTTCACTTGTCTCTTCATCTCATTATTTTGTCCTCTAGTTCTATTTTCAGTTCTCAAGGTGTAAATTGTTCTAGCCTTTGTCCAGGTAAATGATTAATGCTTATAGGTATATTTGTTATTTTCTTGGAGGACTTTTTGATGGTGAATTACTTCCAAAATCTAGTTGAAAACTGTAGGTATATGATGATGACACATTATTAATACACGTTTCTTAGGAAAATGACTTTGGCTAATTATTTTTGGATGGTTGTAGTTTATGCCATATCCTATGTGCTTATGTTCTGTATACTTCTGAAGTCATTGCTCGTTGTCTATGCCTTAAGACATGTATTTGTAGCTGTTGGGCTTACTCCTACAAACATATGTATTTAGTCAACAGTTTACATGATCTGACATAGGTGAAGGACTTCCATTTCCATAAAAGTTTTGGCTGGAGTGGGGCTGAAATAAAAGTCTGGCATGGAAAGGTGGAGGGCCTTTCGGTCTACTTTTTGGAGCCTCAAAATGGGTAATTCTCTACTCTTATTTACTAGCTCATCATGTTCATAGATATACTTCATCCTTTGTGGTTCATGATATATTAAGAGCACATTTCATAATATGATTTCTGCCTTCTGATCTTGAGATCATGATTTTGAGCATGTAAAACATGCAGAAACCGGGATTAGGCTGCACACATAAATGATCCTTCTTAAGTGGAGTCTTTTTGAGGTTCTTCTTTCTAGAATTCCATGTGATTAATTCTTACTTGCTCAAATGTCTATAATATGATGCTTGATGTTGATGAAGAATAAAGAGCAGTTCAATGCATGAGGCGTCCACCATCGTGGTGTGTGGGGAGTGTTATTTATGTACACAACCTTCTCCATGTCTTTGCAAATAAGGTTGTTTTCCTGACCTCAAGGTCACAAGTTGTAGAATTATGAGAGAGAAATTATAATATTAACTGAAGTAAAGTTTTAACATGGTATTTGTGGAGGTGTAACTTAACAAAAAATTTAAGCTTACAATTGAAGGCATAATATTAAAACACATCCCCTTCAAGTGCAAGCCCGTTACCACCTTGCACCTGGTATGTTCACATTTTTCATTTTGATCAGTGTGACGACAAAATTCGAACTTGTGACCTCTAGGTATATAAGGCTCTGCTACCATGTAGACAACTAACTCAACTAAATTTCTTAAGTTGATAGTTAGACTCAACGTTAACTTTGTACTCTTCACAATTCCAAAGATAATTTGCTATTCTATCTGTGTGGCTCATTTATGTTGCCTTGGTTTGATACACTAGTTGCACTCTCTACTTAACAGATTACGCCTCTAGGTTAGAGTAAAATTTAATATCATATCATATCTAGTTTGGTCTTAGGCCTGTGAGTCTGTAATCCATTTGTGCTGCCTCTTCGACAATTCTTGGTCAACATTTAGAGCCCTACACTTGTAGATAAAATTTTACCATGAATTTAAGTTTAACAAAAGCAAATGTCATTTTATACGAGTGATAAGTAACGTATAAATAACAATTCAAAAGGTCGTTTGTACACCTACTCTAGAGTCTTTTAGTTTTTATATCAATAATAACTAAAAGACCTTTATTTTGGTCTCTCTCTCTCTCTCTCTCTCTCTCTCTCTCTCTCTCTCTCTCGTGGATTGTGGTTGTTAAAAAGGTGATCTGGATATGGTCTCAACTTCTGCAAAGAGTTGAACTTTTGTGTGAAAGCAATTTTGATTTCAATGATATCACATAGATCTGTTTCTGTATGTTCTTATTTTTATCCACACATTAAATTGCATACTATGTCTAAATCTCATCTCGGTTGGTTCTTTGATCCTGTCTTGCATATTGTAACAGAACATTTAATTTGGAGTAGTGATTCATGGGAATTTATTGCTTCATAGTATAAATTTCAACATGTTTAATGTGCTCATCCTCTGTAAGCACTAAGTTGTTACTGCTATGCGACAGACCTCGCTAGTAAAAATCTTGATGTATTATCTTGTGCAGCTTCTTTTCAAGAGGTTGCATTTATGGTTGCAACAATGATGGGGCAAGGTTTGGGTTTTTTTGCCATGCTGCTCTTGAATTTCTACTCCAAGGGGGATTTCATCCCGTAAGTTCCAAATTTTGATTCATATTTAAGTTTCTGTACTTATTTTAATATTTTTTCATGCATTTAATTCATTTCCTACCAAGACATGTTGGACCAAGTGGTTAATACCACTTTGGATTTCCTATGAGGTCTCATGTTCGAGCCTCCTTGTCGACGGTATAGGGTGGGATTTGTGGGGTGGGGTTTAGGGTGACGCTCCCTTTGGGGAGTGAGGAACATTGCTACTTCGAGCATGATGTCTTGTAGCTAATTAAAAAAATAAAATCTACCAAGGTGTTGGGAAAATCAATCATGAGTTAGGAGGCAAAAGATGGCTCAAAGGACCACATTGCAAAACAAGAGTAGGGTTGTCCATGAAAATGTTGTAGCATTCATAACAATTGCCGCCAAAACAAGGTCAGACCTGCCCCCTTAGCGCAAAACATGATTGGAGTTATCCATGAAAATGTCGCGACATTCATAACAATTGTTGCGACATTTGACATGTTCCAGTCCGATTTGTATATTTTGAGCCTCCAACGCTCTCTAGTCGGCTCTCTTTGACCCCGGATGATACCTAACGACTCCAAGCACTATTACAAGGATAAAACAAGGCTCACTCCAACACGCTCCCACAACCTCAACGCTCCCAAACATCTAGACTATACCTTGCAAGGTACTAGCTCACTAAGAGTCATGGTAAGCCCTCACGCCATTCAAGCACCCATGACTATACCTTGTGAGGTACTAGCTCACTAAGGGTCTTGAAGGGCCCTCACACCACTCAAGTCTCCATGCTATGCACAAGCTACAAGATGGAACACAAGAAACACTCCCAAGTGCTCATGACTATGTCTTGCGAGGCACTAGTTCACTAAGGGTCTTGGCGAGTCCTCACCTCACAAGAGATTTACGGGAGACGCCCGCCTCTCCAACATGCGAGAGAAATGCATCCAAGGCAAAGAATAAGCCTAACACCGTAGATGGGCTCGAATTGGACGATAAGCCAAGTGGGCCATTTGGGCTTGGACAATCAAATGGGCCTTGATAGGCCTCACATCTTCATCAACCAATCACATCACGACATGTGACGTAAGGTGGTAAGAACTCTATAAATATCCCTCTCCTAAAGGAAAAAGGGTGGAAACTCAATTCTTATAATCTCATTTAATTTCTTCACATTTACTTCTCTCTCTAGCTTTCTCTCTCTAAAAGATCTCCGAGAACACGTATGTCTACCATACAAAGACTTACTCTCACGCCTGAGGGAAAGTCCTGGTAACACCACCCCAAGTCTTCGTTCCTTTGGTGTGTTTTCTTTTCACAGGCTACAGGTTTAGGAAAATTGGGCTACACAACAGGGGGTAGCTATCCCTTTTTGACCCAAAATCCCTCTCCACCCGACGCAATAAGATTTAAATCCACGATCTCTCATATGAAGATGTGTGTCTTAACCATTGCGTCATCCTAGACTATTTCGCTTCCTCTTCACTGTCCAAAATTCCACAGAACCACAAACCTTGGACTGTCATGGTGTTCCTGTTAAGCTATTCCCCACCCCATCAATGAATTTGCTATCGCGTTGGTTGCGGGTCTTTGGTCTCATCGTCTCAGTCCACTTCCTCATCGGGCTGCTCCTTCTCGTCGTCTTCTGTGTCTTATTGTTTTTGTTTTGCGTTGTTTTGGGCTCTCTTTTGTTTCTTCCATCTTCTGCTATTTCTCCGAGTATGAATCAATCAAAAATAATTTTACACCATAATTGAATCAATCATTTTGAGTTTTGTTTCAAATTTGTTGGGAGAGAAATTAGAGATTTGTAGGGTTTTTGAGTGTAGTGGTATCAGAGCAAGGAGGAGAGAGAATAGAGCTATCTGTTGTTTCCGGGTTTACAAAAGTTCCACTTGAGTTTTATGCTCTAGTCTTTTATTTGTTAAGTTTAATTACCAAGAATTAAGCCAACAACAAACAACAAGATATAAAGCAAAATACAATAATTCAATTGCAACCAATGGGGCTCGAATTGGACAATAAGCCAAGTGGGCCATTTGGGCTTAGATAATTAAATGGGCCTTGATAGGCCTCACATCTTCATCAACCAATCACGTCACGACATGTGACGCAAGGTGGTAAGAACTCTATAAATATCATGGACATGCAATATACAAATTATACAATAATCTTGTCAATTAAACAATTGAAAACAGATTCAATACAGGCAACACAATATGAACCAGTTACCACAAAAGAAGTTCGAAGCAATT
>JAYMTG010000426.1:0-12526 GCA_036897565.1 Pelargonium exstipulatum
TATGTATCCAGCTGCGAGATGATCAATGTTGTTTTTGTTGTTGTTGTTGTTTGGGGAAAATGTTGCTTAATTAACGCGCAACCGGCAGTTGAAATTAATATCGATGAAATTGATAAAATGTTAAGTCATCGCGAGCTGCATCAGAGATTATAATTCGTTGTCAGAAGATACGAGATGCGATCATGGTTTTGGTGTGTGTGTTGACTGTTGATGTTTCATTGATAGGTTAGGTGGGTCTGGGTGTAGGTACCTCAACCTGTACCAGACCAGTTCATGATCGTAATGAAGGTCAACGAGAAGAAAGAGGGGAATTATAACACTCTTGCTTTAATTTTATTCCAACATTTGCTCATGCAAAAGACGTATTTCTTTGGAATGAGAAAAGGTGCATATACCTTTAATAGGTATGAGAAACAATAAATATTCGAAAATAAAATAGGAACAAAATGAACAAGCGTTTAAGAAATGGTAACGAAGTAAAACGAGACAAAAAAAAATTGGAGATAACACATCGGCATATGTTAGTAACAGTATTCATAGGTAATATAGCAATGCCCAAAACGTTAGGAGATCACGCTCTAGAATTTGATTGTAACAATTTATATAATACTTTTCTTTTATCTTTACTATGTTTGGATAATAATTTTTGTTTAGGATTGAGAATCAAGAATCAGAATGGGAATGAGATTCTCATTTTACATGTTTGGATTAAGATTTTTTGGTCATAAGAATGGCTCTGGAATTCCAAAACTTTCAATTCAAGCGGTAACTAAGTGTGAAACTATGAGATATGGTACACATGGGAAAAAACGGGAAAAGAATGTCAGTTTTTGTGAAATTGCGATGCTCTTTTCATTTTCACTCTCAACTCTAAATCTTATAAATTCATATTTAAGCTCAACTCTCCTGTACTTGACCCTAATATGGCTCAATGAAACATAACACTTAGAAATATCCCGCAAGGACCTCTCATTTTGTAACATACAAAAGAAAGAAGCTCATAGTTTACTTGCAACTTTAAAAGGTTAACGTGCTTCCATATGCAGGTACTATCGAGGTTGGGACATATGTCTTATGATGTCGTGGGGAACCAAATTCTTCAAACCGGGATCCCATCATCTAAAGTGAACCTTATTGGAGCAACAGAGGTTTCTTTTGCAAGTTTGGCAGAGTCTATAATGTTGGGAGTTGCAATAATTGCAAATGATGTCACTCATTTCAAGTTTCTAGTTATGTTATCGCTTCTATCGGTGGTTGGAGCAGCATGGTTGTTTTGCCGGTGGTTGTTGAATCCAACACAAGAACAAAAAATCCTTTTCTCTTTTCATCCCCTGTTTAGTTCCTAATGTAAGTGCATTTCTTTCTTGATCATTTGTTTGGTTGATTAACTTTATATTGTTGTTCTTCACGTCAGATTCTTTGTTATTATGATCATCCTTTTTCATATAGCTCTCTTTTGCCTTCTTCCACAGTTGCCCGGTTCATTGCTGGGTGCTTCAAATTTAAATGGAGCCACGATACATACCTCTTACATTTATCTATATATAAACACACACGAGGTATATTCTTTTAACTCAATTTGGTTGTGCACTGTATTTGTTGTTAGATAGATGTAAAATTTGTAACAGATCTCTTGTATGATAGTGTAAGATGTACATACAAAGTTGATAACTTTTATACCATGTATCCACCCTTTCCCAGTGGGAAAGGGACATTTGGTTTTATTACGATCACCATGCCATGTATACCCATTCTAATTTAGCGCATATTTGAACACACGAGATTGCTGGACTCGAACTGCTTCCCATGTGTTGGGTTATTCATTGATATTGACAAAGTCATCGAATTTCGGGATGTTGTATTTAGCATACAGTTTTGTAACTATCTGTGTAGTTTTAGTGGTTGATATTGACAGGTTGAAGTTGATTCCATGTATTAAAAGAGCCTATTTACAGTTGAAGTGTGAATTTTTGTTGTATGTACATTGCTATATTTCTTTATGCACAAAATAGTCCCTTTCGAATTATACTTTTTCATGAATTAAAGAAAAAAGTAGGAGCATTTCATGAGGCTCCCGCCATTGTGGGGTCTAGAGAAGTCATTTACGTACACAGTATTCCATATTACCAAGAGATCACGTAACGTTTTGGAATTTAGAACGGAATCGTGGATCGTTAGGGGTTAAGCCTAATTTGAACGTTTAATTCGAAACCCCTACTATTGCAAAGCGATTTGCAACCTTACTGTCATAATGTAACAGCCTTACTGTCTTGTTATATGCAATGCCGAAAAAGCATTTATATTGATTTTTAGGTACAAAGACGAGGTAAATCTTAACACGGCAATTATTAGATTGTTGTCTTGTGACGTTGACTCTTTTCACGAGTTCAAAGAAAGAAAATGTTGCGATCTCTATGCCCTACAATGGCGTGACAATTTGAGACTTGTAGACTTAGCCGACCTTTTATATTTTGGATTTGACATTTATGCTTTTGGTTCACAAAACTTGAGAGAGAAAATTGTATGATGGGGACATTGATTATTATTGGTGTCAAGACTATTATTGATGAATGCTTGTAGTGATAGTGAGCAAAATATTTAGGACTATATTTATTTAACCCATGTTGCTCCCATTAACCTCAAGGTATTGAGAATATGTGGATTGGAATCAATCTCTTCATAGCTAAGTACTCATATTATCATGCCAATTCTAATTATTGGATCATGAATTTCGAAGCGAAAGCATGTATTCAAAATCATGAGGAAAATGTTATCACCGTTGCGATTTATACTGACGAACTTTACAATTTGACCAATGAACTATTTTGTTTGTAGAGCGATGCACGAAAGTAAATACCGAACTATTTAAACATGTGACAAACTTAAATGAGTTTCAGTCGCTCGAATAATGAATCATACGATTAGGGTTGCTCATCGGTTTAGGACCAGGCCAGATCGAGGCTTGGAGGGACGGGTCAGAGATCATAGGAGATCGAACTTATTTGGGGACCTATTGAGGCACAGGTGCCTATGAATTTTCAATTGGGAATGACAATGAAATACCAGCAATGGAAGTTGCATAGAAACTCCAAATGTATATTCCAATAATGTATCTTGACTTGTGCATTCATATTTGTCAATGCCTCCAACTTCTCAGAACTCACCTCATAAATAAGCCATGCATTTTTCTGCATCCTTGGGATATTTGGCCAGAACATAAGGATCTGTCATTCCACTGACAAATTTTGACGACTCACTCCAGGTGAGCGTAAACTGACTCATGATACCGTTTCTGCTCAGCACAAAAAACAATAGGAATAGCTGACAAGAACACAAGGATTCATCTTCATCGAGCATGCATGTTACGCTTTTGATGTCCCGACTCGTTAACCCACCTCTACTCAGCAGAATAAAACATAGTTCCTTAAACTAGCTGGCTAGAACATAATGAATCGTCTTCGTCAATAGATGATATGCTTTTGATGCCCCGTCTCAAGTGTGAACCTAATTTGACACGCGTAAGCTAACTCGCGGTACCCCATCTGCTAAAGAAGAAAAAAAAGAAGTTGCTTAAACACTCCCATTATGTCATATTCCATAATTTCCAATATGGCTAGCTTGACTTGTGATCCATATTAGTCAATGCCTGCAATTTTCAGAACTCACCTCAAAAGCCATGCATTTTTGCATTCTTGGAGTACCCAGAGAGCAAAAAATCATCATGCGCCACCAGTCCTCGATCCTTCTTCAATGCATAGTTTTATTCGTCGTGGCTCGAATGGGTTTTGGTAGCTTAGGCACTGATTTCCCCAGAAGTTGCCTTCCTTTCACCTGCACAAATGGTTTCCAAATAAGCTACCCATTTTGGAATGCAAATAATAACGACTCTCCCATCAACCACTGTGGATACCCTGGGCTTGGCATCTCCTGCACCCAAACAATCCCTACTCTCCACCTCTCTGGCAATGACTACTACGTCAAAAAAATCAACTACAAAGAAAAGAGTCTCTACCTCGAGGAGGTTTGGGATGATCCGCTCTGTCCTTGGCCCAAGAACTTTGATCCGAGCAGCATGGTTTCGCTGGTGAATCCCCAGAAAAACAACACTATGATATACTTTTATAGCGAGTGTAACTATCAGAGTATGCAGTTTAACTTGCCAAAGCTTTGGTGCCAGCAAAGTAGGACGATCTTGCGCACATTTCATGTTGAGACAGATTTGTGGATCCTCTCCGAGTTAAAGTGCAAGAACCGAGTTCTTAGTCCTTTGCTCAGTTCTGATGTGCAGAGGCTGGAAGGTGGAAGTTGGGAGGATGCGTTGAGGAATGGGTTTATGCTGCAGTGGCGTCCGGATACTGCATGTAAGTATTGTGAATTATCCGGAGGGCGCTGTAGATATGGTTTTGATGGAGCGGAACCAAGTTTTATATGTTCTTGCCCTCAAGGACGGGAGCATCCCCGAGACTGCAACGAGGGTAGAAGAGGTACGTTGTTCACCCTTCAAATTGATCATGTTCTGATTGTTGCAACCATGAATTTCCACCAAAAGTTTATATGCAAGTATAGGGCAAATTACTGATATAAGAAACACATATTTAGCCTCAATTGTAGATACTAGATAGCTCCCTTTTTTTTTTGCGACAACTAACTCCTTGTACTTTCAATTTTTCATTCCGTCAATTAGATTTAACTGATTTTATTTTTCTTTCAAAATACTCGTCTTTTGCCATTACTATCACCATCAGTTTCGCGTTATGGGAATGAAAATTTGAAAATGCAGGGGGTTGGTTGTTGCGGAAATACAAGTGTAGAGAGCTATATGCAGATAGAGATAAAGTATACAGGTCACCTACATATCACTAGTTTATGACCTACAAACGACAATTCGAAGTGCATCATGTAGAAGACAATTAGAAGGAACCTTTACTTAGTGCGATGATTGAAGTTTTTGTGTCAAGTGTATCAGTAGCCTTTCTCCCAAGAACTGCAAGTAAAAAACATTCGATGGTTTAAGAACTTCATGCGGTTTTTAGTAAATCATAGCCTTCATTCTGAAATGCAGATAACAAGCATAAAACCAGCACATAAAATTTAATGACTGAAACCGACTTATCTTGTAAAGCACCATTATGATTCATCTAAACGTATTTGTTTGTTTGCTTATTTTACAGGCCTCAGCTTCATGGAAAAAATGGCCGTCATCGGAGGTTTGTTCTAAGCTATATCTCTTTGTATGACTTGAAGATTTTACGATAATCAGTTTCAAAACATATTCTTTAACAAAAACTTGTACCATGCAGGAACACAAACATTTATTGGGGGTTTTATGGTGGTAGCGATAATCTGTATCTTCAAAAAGAAGCTCACACTACTCAAATCATTTTTTTGGAAGAAAAAGAGTTCGCATAAAGTAGAAATATTTTTGAAAAGGTACGGACTCCTTGCTCCAAGAAGATACAGCTATTCGGAAGTCAAGAAGATAACATGCTCCTTCAGGGACAAACTAGGGCAAGGAGGATATGGCAGCGTGTTCAAAGGGGAGCTTGCAGATGGTCGTATTGTTGCCGTCAAGGTCTTGAAGGATCGAAGAGGAAATGGAGAAGAATTCATCAATGAGGTCGCTACTATTGGCCAGACAAACCATCTCAACATTGTGAGTCTTCTAGGCTTCTGTTCTGAGGGTTCTAAACGAGCTTTGATCTACGAGTACATGCCTAACGGGTCTCTTGAGAAGTTCATCTTCACCTCTGAGACAAGTCCAACAAACCAGCTAGGGTGGGAAAAACTTTACCAAATTGCCCTTGGTATCGCTCGAGGGCTTGAGTACCTACATTTTGGTTGCAACACACGCATTCTACACTTTGATATTAAACCTCACAACATTCTCTTGGATCAAGACTTTTGTCCTAAAATCTCAGACTTCGGGTTGGCTGAATCGTACCCAAGTAGAGATAGTATCATGTCAATGTTTGCAGCTCGAGGCACGGTAGGCTACATCGCGCCAGAAGTATGTTTCAAAAACTATGGATGTGTTTCTTACAAGTCAGATGTTTATAGCTATGGCATGATGGTGCTAGAAATGGCTGGCGGAAGAAAGAACTTGGACATGGGAGTAGAAAACACGAGTCAAATATACTATCCGCGTTGGATTCACGACCATCTTGAGAAGCACAAATATTTGGGGTTTGAAAGTTTTGAGAATGGCGAAGAAGGAATAGCAAGGAAGATGCTCTTAGTAGGTTTATGGTGCATTCAAACAAACCCAGCAACTCGGCCTTCAATGAGTAGAGTGGTGGAGATGTTAGAAGGAAGTGTAGACAGCATGCAGTTCCCACCCAAGCCTATGCTAGATGTTATATAATATGTTGTGGTGAATCTCTTCATAGCACATTTCAACCAAGGGGTTCAAGATATCGTTCCAGCTTCAAGAGGGACAAACGTTTAGATCATTCATACCCTTCTCTAAAATTCGTGACATAATCAACATCAGCCGCTATGGGTGATACAGTTACAAATGTCACTTGCAATAAATAAAAAGACATTAAAATGCACGATACTCTCACTATTGTAAGCAGGGACGGGCATACCCTTAGGGAAGTGAGGGCAGTTGTCGCCACTGACATTTTTTTTGTTCAAAATATACCCTTAATTCATTACTATTTTTTATAATTCCCCTGCTAATGTTCTGAGCTTTTTAGAATACTCTTTTTAGTTTAGAAAATTTACATCATTGGCTGCATCTACTTCTATCAATACTTGGGTTTGGATTGTATAAATAATTAAACTTGTATTGGGCTCGTAATGGACTTTAAATTTGCGTTTGCCCCCACTAAGCTAAAGTGTTGGATCTATCCCTCATTGTAAGGCCTGTATAGGGTCATATATGCACGCAAGTGACGCAACATTACCAATGTTTCGCAGAAAGACTCACAAGTAGAACATCAGAACTAAAAAAACCCAACAAACTTCAACCTATGTACATATTTTGTATTCTATACGCAAACAAAAACACTAAACCCTGCCTTCGTCATTGTTACAACAACCAAGCAATTCCGGAACAATATTGGGGTCCATTACATGAATCATTCAGCAAAACTCGTTCCACATTATCCTTCTCTGTTAAGCGAAGCATCACAAATCTCTCTACACTCCACACGTACGAATCAAATTTCAATACCTTAAGCTCTATATTTCATGATTATGAAGCAAATGAAGTGCATTTATGCATATCTAAAAAAGACTCATTTATCCATTACAAATCAGACTCATATGCATATACTCAAAATGGTAATCTTGAAATTCAGGTAAGCTCCTTCACATTTCTAAAATTATACATACATTTATTGATTCTTACCATTTATACATAAATTCCAAGCAAATAATTATACCATAATTCCAATAATTCTCCATTCTAAAAATCAAAACTTTATATCACAGACTGCAAAAATGCAAAAATCCCATAAACCCAGTTACTGGAAATCCAAAATCATTACCTCGATGCCGTCCAAAATTGTGATCTTGATCTTGTCCGGATCAGACGGCTCGAATCGCTCGCCATTTTCACTTCCACAGTGAAGAAAAAAAATGTAAACTTTTACTGTTTCGGGGTTAGGGTTCTGGGGAAGACTGTAACGACAACGAACAAAGTAGTGAAAAAGAAGATCAAAACGACACCGTTTCATAAGACGACATCGTTTTTGGTATCAGAAGAGGAAAGGAAATCAGGTACTTGGCGCGCACAACCAACCAACCTGTGGCCTCTCTCTCTCATCTGCACCAAGCAAAGCAGAGAGAGAGAGAGAGAGAGAGAGCAAATAGTGACCATAACAGGAACGGTGGATTTACAAAGATGGCCAAGATTTATAGCTATCTTCCTCAGCTTAACCTAAACCAAACTTTCACGCTTAGCCGACCCATCTCTCTCCACAGCCTCTCACATCACTCGGTACCGCCTTAGCCAAATACCCAATTGTCCAGATTCGATTCCATCAATTACATCGCTCTTATCTTCTCCTTCTTCTCTCTCGGTATTGTATATCTCTCGTTGAGTGATCTGGGATTTGGGGATTTACAGTTTTTTTCGGTCGGGCCAGTGAAGGTGAGACCTTTGATCTTGATCTGGGGTTTGCTGTTTTTGGTATTTTTTGAGGTTTTGTCATGTGGGTGTTTGGATCTTGGCTTGTTTTTGCGGTGATTTTTTGTGGGTTCTCTTCAAAATCGTGATTTTGTGAGTTGGGTTTGCAGAGCTTGCTATTCCTTTTTCTCAGTCTCTTAAATCTACGTCTAGGGTTCCAAGCAATTACGGTTGTTACCAAGATAACAGTGGTTTTTGTTAATTAAAAGGTTTGTGTGAGTTTTTAAATTTTAAAAAAGGGGTAGTTTGATGAACTAGATGGGAAGAATTTTGTTACCTACTCACAGAAGTTCAATATGAACTCAGCAGCTGCATAAATGGGACTTTAACACTTTCGAATTCAAAGTAATTGTGTTTCTTTGTATGCATTTTAGAATTGGGTTCCATTGGTGTATGCTGAATGTTTCAAAGCTGTTCCTTTTATGATAACTTATGTGTAATGAAGTGCATGATGATAATTGACAGTTCTCTCAGAGTTTTGTTTACTAGATGGTTTGGAGAGAAGATAAGTGATGTTTTTTTTTTCGTTTCCTATATTAGGCACACAGATTGAGGTCACATATTAGCTCCCTTAGATTCATCTAGTTTGGGGGACAAGTGGTTTTCCATAGCCGGCTTAGCAATGAGGTGCTCTGAGGATTACTTGGGAAACCACCATATATATAAGTCCTTGATAGCAATTCATGTATTAGGATTAGTAAATGTTCTTGAACTAGCTGCAAATGTAATTTCAACAAGAATTTGTTTTGACATTTGTTCGTTGGTTGAACTAGAGGTTGTGCTATGCTTGTCAACCTCAATGTTTTTCCAACATATGAAGTAGAGCTCGCACCAATCACATTCACCTTTACTCTCTCATATCCCAGTTTGAGGCTATTTGCCTAATCCTGTTCTTATTATGTTATAAGAGAAGACTTGAGCATCTGATAAAGTTAATGCTCTTGCAAGTACATTTTAAGATGCTTTTTAATGGCTTCTCATTATATTAATGAGTGTTCTTTCCTTTACTGGTCTTGTTTGCGCCCTTTGCCAAAATTTCATGTACTATCTATCTTTATTTCTAAGGGGGAGAATTAGAAGTTAGGATATTGTTTAATGCGATCAATAGAAGTAGTTGTATCTTAACATTATATATATTGCAATTATGGTAGCTTTGCTTGATTGTATGATGTGCTGATGCATTTTGTTTCTTTCTATTCTTGACTTTTATCTGTTCTGGTAGTTATATGTATATGCAATGCTCTATGTAGTTTCTTAGTAAATATGTTTGGTATTCTAAGTGGCATATTTATGTTAGTTATTAAATGTTATTTAGTGCCTTACTAATCCATCATTTCTTTTGTGATTAACAACAGATCTAGTTTCTTGTTTGGATATATTTAACACTATGGAAGGTTATGGAGGTTTGGGATTCAGTGACAGAAACAGTGCTGTTAAGAAAAAGAGGAGTATTACATCCCGTCGTCCTAGGAATGACTCATGGCCAATTTCAGATGGTCATGATATCTCATCCCTTTCATCCACACCGCCTTCGGACTATGTAAGCAAAACATCAAGTGATGAAAACAATGAATATTTGAATTTAAACCTCCATAACTCACGAGCTTCGTTTAGTAACACTGCTGGAGCTGATGATGCACCTTATATGATCAATAACGAAGACAGAGGTGCCAAAGAATCAGAGGAAGCTTCTATCCACGGTTCTTTTCGGGGCAGTAATGATGAAAGGCATAGTGGAGTTGATTCCAATAGGTACAGCCAAGGTGTCCTTGCTCCAGCTAATTGGAAAGGTACAAGCACGGTGGCACAAGCTGAAGTTGTTTCTGATGGATTAGGGAATGATAATAAAGTTAAGAAGGTTAAGCTTAAGGTTGGTGGTGTCTCACGCACAATTCATGCCAAATCGGCATCCGATGGTGCCTCCATCATCGGGCCATCTCCTCACATTCTAGATATCCCTCGACCACGACCAAAGTTGGTTTTGCAGGTATACACTGTGCTGCATCTGCTTAATCATTCTGTTGTATTGTTGTCCCACATCCATGGTATTTTAGTGTAGTAGACTTAATGGTAGGTAGACATATAAAAATTGCTTACCATTTTTGTTCTAAACCCACTTTTCATTATAAATGCCTGCACATACCAGATAGTGTATGGTCTTAGGTAATCAATTTGATTGCCAAGCTAGGTATAAGTATATGTAATAAACGGTCAGACCAGATTAGTGCTACTCTCGACAGTTAAGTATTTTTGATATCGAGAAAATGGAACAGGTTGTTAGTTTGGAGTACACTGTGTGTCCATGAATCATTCAATCATTGTTTCTTGTGCACATTTCTTGCTGATCTACCAAATTAAATTTTATACACGACACCATGGATTCCTGAATATCTGCTCTTTTTGCAACACTGCTAGTTCATGTGGGATTCAAAGATTGGACATACATTTGTTGAGTGTTTCATCTAATTGAATCTTTGCTGCAGGAAACTTCGGATGACAGTCATTCCCCTACTTCAGATAAGGGAAGGGGTTCGCGAGGAATGCCATGGAAGGATGTTTCCGAAGGTAGTTTTAAAGTTAGGACATCAGATTCATCTAGAGGTTTGCTGCCTGTAGAAAACATTGTGAAGCAAAAAGATGAGCATGAACCAGTTCGCAAGAGTAAACGGGTTCCTAAGAAACGCCTGTTAGATAGTGCACTTGATGATGTAGATGATAATGATGAGGAGATTCGATACCTTGAAAAACTCAGGACATCCAAAAGTGCTGCTGATTATAGTGGAGAGTATGATGAGGAGGAAGGGCAAAGTAGGAAACATCGTAAGCTATCGAGGGTAATAAGAAAGGATATTGGTGCCTTGTATGAAGTGGGTGTGGGAGATTATGGCTCATCGAGAATTGGCAAGGAGAGTAAGAAATCCAGATCAGCTAGAACATTGGAAGATGTTGATTATGTGGAAGATGAAGATCCAGTGTCCGATGGCGAACCTGAAACTCGGAGGAAGAAAGTAAGAAAGGACTTTGCAGAGTCATCAGCGGACTCAAAGAAAGAAACAACCGTCACAACTCGTCAACGCGCCCTTCAAACTGGCAAAGATGTCTCGTCCAATTTCGGCGCAGGTCTAATTGAGTTTCCAAATGGGCTGCCACCTGCTCCGCCTAGAAGTGAGTTTGCAGTTTTGCCTTTTCTATTATTGCAGTAGGTAAACTGAAGAATAATTATTGAATCTCTCTTGACATGCTATTATTGGTTGTTATGGTGACAGACAAAAAGGAGAAACTATCGGATGTGGACCAGCAACTCAAGAAAGCAGAGGCCGCCCAAAGACGCCGGATGCAGGTGGAGAAGGCAGCTAGAGAATCTGAGGTTTGTCTCTCATGTTTCACTGTATGATTTCTCTGATTGTGAATTGCATATATGTCAAAAATAATTTTAGCATTAATTTGGCTTTGAATCTTAGGCTGAAGCTATCAGAAAAATACTGGGCCAAGATTCCAGTAGGAAGAAGCGGGAAAATAAGATTAAGCAACGTCAAGAAGAATTAGCCCAGGTACGGATTTAGCATATATTAAGAAAATTTTCTCCTTGTCATTATAATGGGCCTTCTTCTGAATATTTTGTCGGTCATATGCAGGAGAGGGCTGCAAATGCTATGGTGCTTGCATCCGACACTATTAGATGGGTCTTGGGTCCCTCGGGAACGGTTGTAATTTTTCCCAACGAGATGGGTTTGCCAAGCATATTTGATCCCAAGCCTTGCAGGTTTGGATCCTACATTCTCTTGCAAGTTTATATTAAGATTCGTGCTAAATTTTAAATTTTAAGATCTTCACCTTAAGCGCTTTTATGATGCAGCAGGCTTCATTTTTTATGTGATTAGAAAACAGGATATTGGGAGCTTAAAAAAAGTTTCTCAAAGAGTACTTATCTCATATTTAAGAATGTACATTAGCTATTAGGTGGAGCCAGGCTCAACTAGTAAATCGAGTGGTCTCAAACTTCACATTCTTTCAATGTGGGATACCTTAACACAACTCCTCATGCGCATGTTGGACAACTTAATGGGCCCTGGATGTGAGCCAAGAATTAATTGGGAGGCATCACAAATGGGTCACTAGTAGAGTTGCTTATTGGGCCACTTTTTTTGTTGGCCCCGGTTCAGGCCAGTTATGGTCTGCAGGCTGAGGCTCAATTTGTATGTACAATAGGCCGTGGAGAGGAATCAAGCCAATCCCGCTTGAACTTGGGCCTAAACAAGTCGAGCCAAAAAAACACCTGTGACACTAGACTCAAACCAAACTAGCTCTTATACCATGTGAAGCTAAAGCGTAAGATGATAGTTGATGGCTCAATATTAGTTTTACACTCATAACAACATACTATTGGGTTCA
>JAYMTG010000427.1:0-12518 GCA_036897565.1 Pelargonium exstipulatum
TACTATACTTACGTATGTAGATGTATCCGAGTTGGCGATTACATAAAAGCTCCGTAAAGTTGATAATTACCTCGAACGACGCGTTATATAGACCTACGACGAAATGAAAGAAGACCTAGAGTACGTGGTCTATAAAGTAATGAATATTAAAATACAATCGCGACCGCTTGTCTGTCTCCTCTGTCTTTACAACAGTGAAATCAGGCCAGGCACTTCATTGAAATTGCACGAAAAGTGAAAAAAATTCGCGTCCATGACCTTTCGGCTTTCGAGTCAGTCGTGGCGAGCTTTTGCCCAATTTTTTCGCACATGGCCCCCTGAAAATTGACGTTAGAGAAGTTTGAAAATATTCTTCAAAGTCTAGGTGCATTTGAATAGCAGCTACGGTAACGGTTAATTATAAACATCATAGCCGGAGAAGAAGGTGTTACTCTCAGCGGGCATTTTTTTTTTTTATTCAATTTCAACGCACCGTGACCGTCCACCTGCGATATTCTACGTACTTATATACGATTCTCTTCTCACTTGACCGTGTTTTTTTTTCTTTTTATGGTCGTATAATTCGTACCGAGAGAGAGGACACGTATTTAAAGTATTCTTTTAGTTAGTCGAGCAATTACACCCTAGACACCTCTCTTCTTAAGCTCGAGTTACTTATGTATGACTTTGACTTATACGTATACCTATGCAGTATATCTTTAGACAAATTTCATACTTGATATAGGGAGAAACACGTCATCGTCCTAGGTTTCGCTGTATAGCTGTCTTTAACCTTATACTTAAATTGAACTCAGGCTTACCTTGTTGTTGTTGTTATTGTTCCCTTGCTTTTCGATTTGTTTCCTGCTTCTACAATGCTTCTTGCCTCTTCCTTTCAATCATCTCACGAACCTTTTCGCATTTCGGAGATTCAACTTGACTGTTTTCTCCACTGTGTTGGGTCCTTTTCTTTTGCAACTTGGCTTCAACAGTAGCCCTTTTATTGTCCAACTTCTTAATTAGATCTATGGTTTCTCCTTTCACTGAACTACTCTCTTTCCCCTTAATCTTTCCCATCCTCATCTTTCTTTGTTGTGGTGTCTCGCCATTCTGCTTTCCTGCCTTGCAAGTCCTCCTGTTATGACCTGGTTGATTGCAATTGCCACAATATTTCTCTTGCCCAACCATAGATGCTTTGTAAGGATTCTGAACACACTTTTTCTTTTCATTTCCTCCTCTTTTTCTCCTAACTGCAGGTCTGCCAGGTGGCCTATAAACTATTGGAGGCAAAGGTTGTGGTAGATTTGTCTTAGGCCAGACTTTCATGCCAGGAATAGGACTTATAACAGAAGAATATATAGCCTTAAAAGTTGAAGTAGCATAATACTGATGCACATATTCCTCGGGTCTCTGCCTCAACACCACAATAGCAGAAATAGCATGCCTACAAACTATACCACTAAGTTACCAATCTGTGCAACTACATGTTCTTAAACCCACATTAAAAATATATTTGTCACTCCCCTCTTCCACCTCAAATCTGCCATCTCCAGATGGATAAGTCCTACAATGTCTACTTCTTAACTTGTTAAACTCCACAATCAATTGAATGTCAAGGCATATGGGACCAGGGTATGCAGTCAACATATTTTGTCGAACATAAAATCTATTCATAAGTCTCTTCTGCAACCATTCACACATGGTTAGAATGGGCATGTCTCTACATTTGTTAATTCAACTATTAAAGACTCAGCAAGATTATTTACTTGGATAGTGGACTTAGCTCTTTCACTAAAAAAGCACGACACCATTTAGATGCTGGTCTCTCCCTAAGCCAAGCATAAGCTTCTTCACTCTGGCTTTTCACATGTTCCATAGCTTGGTCAAACTGACCTTGGGTTGTGCATTTTGCAATAGACCATAACATCTCCTTGAACTCTTCTCTTTTGAATGTCTTGCTCCAGTTATCATACATATATCTCATACAATACATGTGCTCCACCCTAGTCTCCAGCTCCTCAAACACTTGAACAAGGCCCTACAAGTTTTAGAGGAATTATATCATACTACTACAAAACATAAAATCAAACTACGATAATAATATCAAATAATATCATATTACCTTTTGTTTGTCTGATATAAATACCCATTGTCTGTCATCAGGGTAGCCAAAGTCTTCAAACATTTATTTTAAAAACTAACTCCAAGAATCTTTATACTCTTGTTCCACCACCGCAAAACATAGTGGAAACATGTTATCGTTTGCATCCCTTGCAATGGCACTCAACAATTGACCTCCATACACTCCTCGTAAATGATATCCATCAAGAGCAATAAAAGGTCTGCATCCTGCAATGAATCCAACCTTCTGGGATGTTAGCCTATAGTATAGCCTCTTGAACCTCCCATCCTCCAACTTCATGATACACCTTGAGTTAGGCTCCATCTCCTTTATAACAGCAAGGTAGTCATGCAATCTGGCATATTGCATAGCTACATCTCCTTGAATGACTGATTGTGCTCTCTTTATGGCTCTGTACAATCTACTCTTGCTGACCTCAACAATCAGCTCTCTTTGGACTTTGTTCTGAAATGACTCAATATCTATGTTTGGAGTGTCTCTTATGTGAGTCAAGTACCTTTCAGCCAAGAATGTTGAAGTAACATGCTCATTCACCATGACCCTTTCACATGTATGCTTTGGGAGCAAAGTTTTAATTTTAAAGTTCGCACACTTCTGCATTCGGGAACAATACACATAGAACCCACACCCTTTTTTCTTGCATAAAACACCAATCTTATGACCATCATTCCTGGTATATCTGAACTCAAAACCTTGTTCCACAGCATGTGCGGTTAAGGCCTTCCTGAAAACATTGCCATTTTTGAACTGCATTTCAACTGAAAGTTTTACATTTACTAGTCCCTTAGACTCATCAAAGAAAATTGACTCGCGCCCTATCTCATCATCGTTTTCTGATAATGCAAGAGGTTTAGTCCAATCCTTACCGCAATCAGTTTCACACATGTTGTTCATCTCTTGTTCAGCAACACCATTTTCAGTAACTTGCTCTGCAACAATTTCCTTGGCAGCCACTTGAAGTTCCAAATTTATGTCCCCTAAATTAATATCATCATCACCATCAATAACTTCTTTCTTATACTTCAGCCACTCTGGATAGACTGCCTCATCAACATAATTTGAAACATCTGCATCATTTTTCTCTTTGTCATTAATATGATCATACTCACCTGCATCATTTTAATCATCTTGTTGCACATCAACTTCATCTTCTTGGAATTGTTTGGTATTCTCCTCTGCATCATTACTAACGTCATCACTACTGACACTCAGAAGCTCAGCCATCTCTACTTCTAAATCAATGTCATCCCCATAGACATGTTTCAAGTCAACATACATGGTGGCATCGAAGATCTTCAACTTACGCTCTGTCTTCTTCCTTGTAGATTGATTCACTAATTCCTCAATATCAGTCAAATCTGAGGCAACCAAGTAGAGTTTGATGACTTCACAAGCCTCATACACACTGAAAGCTTCTTGTAGTTGCTCTTCTGTCTCCAATGGTTTTAATGCAAACTTCAAACTTAAATATGGGTAAGCATACTGAACTTTGAGGATGGGTTCAACCCTAACTCTATAATTATTTGTCGAACCTTCTCCATTGAGCACACATGAGGATCAATGTCCCCAAAATAATCTACATCACCACCCACATAGTCGAACTCTGGTTCTTCTTCAAAGGTTCCTCCATGATTGACTTCAAAAATCCTACGTTCAAGCTCATCTTTTAGTTTCAACACAATGTTATACTCATGCTCACCCATGATTGAACCTGCAATAAAAATAAGCCTCATCCAGTAACTACACTAAATGAAACTTGAAAATGTAAAACAAGACTCATCTCATACATATAATGCAGCAGTGTGCACATATTTATACACAGTTTTTGCAAATTCACATGAGTTATCCATCAATTTATTCTACCGACTTCGTGAGGGACTGAAGACAAAGCAATTGATATAGATTTTTCATAATTAAAAACAATTCAATACCCTATTTGACAAACTACAAGTATGTAAAACTTCCAGTATTTTATATTGATTTGATCACAGATGTTAAATAAACTTAACTTCAATTCAATACCCAATTAACTTCAATTCAATACCCTATTTGATCATGGATGTTAAGAAAACCTTAAATCAGACCAAGCAAATTAACCTAAATCAGACCAAGCAAATTAACCTATTCAGTTCATCTCTAAAAACTTCTAAGAATTTTCAATTTTTAAAACCCTAATTACGATCTTATTCTATACATGACATCACACAATGCTCAAAATAAAATTAACAAACACCATCAACAATCCTTACCTTGCCTTCAATGCACTTCTTCGATACTCCAACAGTTCAGGCAGCAGACAAATTGATTGTGATAAAAAAAATGAAGGTTTTCAGCAACAAGGAAAAACACAAATGGAAAAGAAGACGCATTGCATGTTAAGTTAGATCAAGGACATTATTGTCTTTTTAAATGTTCTGTTAACGGCATCCATGTTTTACACATGTAGTAAATAAAAAGGATAGTTTGTTGTTAACTTCAAAAAGAGAGGGGGGTCATGTGTGTTTGGACTCAAACACAGGGGGTTTACCGTAATTACCCCTTATTATTAACTCTCTTGAAACCCACCTTCCTTTTGACCAAACTATCTGCCAACTAAATTATACTTTTCACTACATGGTACACATGTCATTGCTATACTCATGTTTAAATGATGCCCAAGAGCTTCAATGAATGAGGTCCTAGCACCATGTTTTTTTTTCTTCACAAAATTAGTGTTGGTATTATTTTAAAATATATTCAAATGTGATAATTACAAATACCTAACATGTACTTGACACCTTTTTCATCTGGATATCCCGAACCTTTATCTCTAGCTTTTGGATACCCTAAACTATCCAATTTTCATTTTGTCCATTTTTTATCCATCAACTAAGTGTGAAAAAGACCAAATTTTCCTTCCTCCATCTCTTCCATTCATCTCCTTCCTCCGTCTTTCATGCCCAGATTTAGCCACCATTTCCTCGCCGGATTTGGCACCATCTCCTCCCATGGCAAAATCGGTAGAGATTGAAAATTTATTTTGTTGGCTAGGTTTTTGGGTTGTTTAAAGCTTCAAATTGATTAGAAATATGTTATTTAGAATTGAAAAACAAAATTAAGAAACTTTGAAAATTAATTGCAATTTTCGGCGAAAATTTGAAGTTTCGGGGAAACTTTGAATTATTTTTCCGGTGAACCATCAATAAACTTGTTCTTGATGAAGAAGTAGGTGAAGGAGAATTTTGGGATTTTAAAAGTTCTTTTTAAATCTGGTAAATCATTACCTAATTATACGCATATTCCGTTAAATGTAACTGACGGGGTATTCAAAAGTTAGAGAAAAACGTACAAGGTATACAGGTGCTAAAAGTGTCAAGTACATAGTAGGTACGTGTAATCATTTCTATAATCAAATTCCACTTAACATGAAATGAGCACATCAATCACATTGATCAAGTTATGCAAATATCAAAAATTGATACATTATCTATAAAGTTTTCGAAATGTTCATTTATAAAGGAAAAAAGTGTGGAATACCTAGAACATGTGGTTTCTAGGAGTTTAGTTGCAATGGGAGCTTCCAAACTCTAAGAAATTAAAATATGGCATCAACCAAAGAATCTCAAGCAGCCCGTGAGATTTGGGGATTAACCAAATATATAATTAAAAATTTGTTCACGACTATTTTAATATAGTTGCTCCCTTAACAGACTTACAAAGAAGAGATGCGAATAAATAATTATAAACTTTCTTAGCAATCAAAGATATTTCTGGTAACAACACATTCCGAATATGTCTAATTTCACAAAATATTTTGTTGCAAAAATTGATGTTTCTTGAAATGACATAGGAGCAGCTTTATCTCAACACATGTACCCAATGTTTACTTCTTTATAAAAACTATCACAAAGAATTCATGAAAATCTACATATGTGAGATAAATGTATGTCATTTCACAACCACTCAAGATATGGAAAAAACATCTCGATTGAACATCAATGAACCAAGGCTATATACATGACTAGCATGCACAATGGCCTAATCAATAGGAGTGGTTAACTAAGCTCGTGGGAAAAACCTACACTATAGAGTACAAACTTGGTAAGGAGGGCATAGCAATTTATGGATATGAAAGTTCTTTTTCCCATTAATGTTTCAAAATCTAGGTTTACTTTCTTCCTATACTTAGGAAAGGAACCAAGACCCAAAAATTGTCATGTTAATGGAACAATTGGCACAACATCTAACTATAATGCCTCTTCACACAATGCATTACAATTTTCTATACTACAAATTCGGGTTGGTAATGCCCTCTCTCGTTAAAAAGATGTTATTACAAAAGTTTCATGATACTCCACTAGGAGGTTAAAAATTTTGGACAAACATAACAACTACTAGGTAAAGACCCCGTGCGATGCACGGGTAAGTACAATAACAATAGAAAATAAGTGTCACTCTTTAAAAAAAACATTAACCAAAATAATAAAATAAAAAGTTAACCAAAGGGAACTCAATATCTCCATTAAAAAAAATATTGTGAAGAGAGAACTAACATTGTTTTGCTAACTCAAATCACAATATGTATCGACAAAAAAAAAAGGACACATACTATATACTTCAAAGAAAAGGTGGCGAGAGATTACTAATAAAAATTGCTTTAAATTATTAAATCATTAATTACTAAAAAATATTACAAAATAGGAGCCGTGTAAAAGAAAACTAAAATGATTTAAAAAAGAAAAGCAAAGAGATGACTTGCTCTATTATGATATTGGATGTACAATTTTAGCACAACCTCTAAAACCTTCCTCTTCTTAACCATATGTATTGAAGTTAGACTCGTGTTATCTGCAATTTAAGTAAAGAAACAAAATGAACATTATTAATTATATAAATTTACAAAAATAAAATAGATTAAAAAAAATTTGCGTACTCATTTGATTCGTAGAAAAAATCGTCGAGGCTTCTCTTGCTTTTTATCTATTTCTCATGTACTTGAGTAACATATGTTAGAAGTCATTTTCTTTTGAGTTCCGATTTCATACATAAATTATAATTATTAAGAAATTTCAACTAACTTGTATTTATTGAATCCTAAATGTATTATTTAACTTTAATTAACAATTACTTTGTACCTAATTAAAAAACTTAATTAAAGAGCGAAAACTAACAATATTTTTTTTTCATCCTCTAAAAAAGAAGTAGTAGGAAATTCTTTTGATTTTATTGAAACTCAACTTATTCTATATTAAGAAATTCTTTTGCTTTTATTGGAGTAGTAAATTTACAACTATAATCTATACTATAGTAAAATATTTATTTAAAGTACCCAATATTGAACAAATGACTTTGAACTCAACACAATAATGCACAAAAATCACCTACTAATCAGCGTAAAATGAACATATAAAAAGTTGAGGCTCACGTACCATTGATGATATGAAATTTGAGAGACATGTTTTAGAAGAGGTATGGAATGTGGATGAAATGCTCTCTGAAATAAACAATTCCATGTCAAAACAATAAGCAAAACAGAAGTGAAGAAAATGAGGGAATCGTACAATTATATTTGATGATAGTGTAGATGCAAATAGACCCTAAGATAACATCTGATCTTGCATATCCTTACATTAGGAAAAGTAGAGAATATGAACGCAACTCAAAGAAGATGATGCACATATATAGACATATGCAAAACTATCAAAGAAGATCATGGGTGGTGGTTTTGTGGTTATTATGGAAGTGGATTGTAAATTGTTGGTGAGTTGGTGGTTATTGCATTTGGTGAGTGGGTGGTTATGGGTAATAATGGTAGGTTATAAGAGGTTATTATGTATATATTTAAGATAATGGAGATTAGTTATTTGGGTGGTTATTGGAGGTTGCTAGATAGTGGTGTAGATGTGGAGATAGTGGGTTGTAACTACATATATAGTAGTAGTATATATATATTTATTAGTAGTAGTATAAACATATAGTGGTAGAAGTAGTAGAATACATGTATAGAAGTAGTAATAGGTTTTGTGTATGTTTGTAGTCTATAGTTGGTATATACAAACATATGTATACAATAGTTGGTATATACATATAGTATATACATATTGTAGTCTGTAGTTGGTATATACACATATATATACAATATTTTTACAGTTTTGATAATATTATAGTGAATGTTGATAGATTAATAGTATTAGCTAATAGATGAGTTTTCCTAATTAATTGTAAAAAAAATTCAAAATTCTGAAATAATTCCTTTAGCATAAAAGTGGTGAGGTGTCAACCTCATATGCATTCTCACCACTTTTAATACTACTAGGGTAGGATTTTTGAGAAGATAATCCAAACACCCTTTAAAATGATATTTGGTTTTAGTTGGGAGCATGGTAAAGGAGCAACTTTTTCTTGGTTGTAGAATTGTTATAACGCGTTAAAATTATTGATCCCGGTTCAGTTCATCAAACCGGTCTGACCGATTTTTAAAATATTGTACATAGCAATGTGCAAGCATGAACCCTTTGTGGTGCTTTGAATCATGGGAAATATTTGTTTCATGTGTCCTTATTTCATGTGTAATACATGTGTAACGCGCGTCAATGATAACTTGTAACCAGACCAATTGAAACTTGTATTTGATATATATAGTTACAAGTATAGTTTAGTTAGTAGCTAATATACTTTTATCTCAAAACACACGCCAATAATAACCTGTAATTGAAATACACATAAAATAAGAGACATGCTCCAAACCGTTTCCTCCACTTACTCATTTGCACTAGTATAATGATTAAAATATAAAGAAACACAAATAGCATTTTCCTCGTACAACGTGTGATCGATCCTAGACTCGTGGGCCAACAATCATACGTGTCGTCCTAGTACGTGGGTCTCTATATCCAAACTGAAAACTTGACAGGGACCCATTAGATAAATCAAAAATAGAAAAACAAAAACAGAAGAGAGCATTTTGTTAGGTTGGGTTGGGGTTGGGTTGGGGGTGGCTGCCTGGTGGGTGTTTGAGAGGAAGGAGAAGAGAAAATCTGCAAGAAAAAAGAAAGAACACAAGTGATGGTCTAAGGGAGGGACCTCTGAGATCATCCTGCTAAAAGGGCAGTAATTGAGAAAATATTAAACACAAGTACAACAATTATTTGCAGTTCTTGTTGTTCTTGAATCTTTTTTTTTCCCCTTCTCATTGCTGCCTTTTGGATTGAATCTCAATCTCCCAACCTATCAACACCCCCCTGTTGTTCTTGATTTCATATTGCATTGCCATTTTCTTCAAGTTTTCTCCCAAATCTCTGTTTTAAGCACCCACCATCCACCCCAAAACCTACCATCTGCACTTTCACACAAAAAAAAATTGCATTGCTCTGTACCCATTTTCTTATTTTTTTTTTTTTTTTTGTTTTCTTGTTTTTGGGTTAAATTTTTGTACTTTTAACAGTTGGTTATTCTGGGTTGTTGAAGTTTTGTCCATTCTTGTTTGATAAAAGAAATTAAGGTCCAAGAGAGTTGTGGAGGTTGTATTCAAACATTTGCTTGGGATATAGGTTGTGCTTACTTTTGGAGATTTTAGATACATAAACTTGTACCAAGTTTGTGAATCGTTGTTCTAATTATATGAAGGGGAGGGGCTGCTTTGTCTAAAAACCTGGCGATTTTGTATAATCATATTGTATTTTGTCAATGGGGGTGTGGTGGAACTCATTTGGCACCCTCTTCTCTAGTTTCTTGGTTTTTGTTCTTGTTTCCGAAATCAGACAAGGTTGGTCGCTCAATGCCGAAGGTAACTTCTTTTTTTGGAATGGATGTTTGTTCATTGGATGTACTTGTTGGTATCGTGATTGGATTAGTTTTAAAATTATGTACCGTTTGGATTATAAGTTTGGTTCAGGAATGGAAATCAAGAATAAGATTTTTGTTAGTCATGTTTGGATCATGCATATTTATTCATGAGAAAGGTGTTGGAATGAGAATCTGATTCCCATTCCCATTCCAAAATTTTAATCTAAACGCTAACTTACAGGATTGGCATTGTTATGTACTCATTAGTTATGAACTCACAGGATTGGCATTGTTGGGATTCCGGGGACGAGTGGATTCTGATCCTCATGATGCCTTAACAAATTGGAATCCTTATGATATAGACCCTTGCATGTGGGCGGGGGTTTATTGCAACGATGGTAAAGTGCAAATGCTGTAAGTCCTCGCTGGGTGCCTCAAAGATTTCCAGTGTGGAACACTTGTTTTCCATCTTATCGATCATTATAAAGCTTTTGATTTCAAATCTCAAGTACACTTACATTGTTGAATGTCATAATCATATTCTCGTTTACTTATACATGCAGGAACCTGAGCGGTCTTTCTTTGAAAGGAACATTAGCCCCTGAGCTTGGGCTACTTAGTCATATCAGATCTCTGTAAGGAAATTTGTTATGTTTTATAGCTTAAAATTAGTTTTTTTTTTTTGAATGCATGTTTAATTTATGGTACTTGCTTAATTGTATATAAAGTTCGTTTGCTTCTCTTCTATCTCGACTACTAATTAGGCAATACTACAGGTATTTATTTCATCAAGTAATTTTTGTTATGAATAAGTTTGTATTGGACTATATCTTCAATTCTTTAATATTAACTGAATCATTGATGAAGTAAAGTTTCTTTTGAATTAGGTTGTGTATGGACCAAATCTTTAATTCTTCATTATTAACCGAATCATCCATGAAGTAAATTTTCTTTTGAATTAGGTTGCATATGGACCAAAGCAGAATGATAGAGTTGCATATAGTTTCCAATAGAAAGCACATCAAATTGTTTTGTCAAGAGTACATTGCTTGCCGAATCAAGCTTTATATAACATATTGCGTATTGCCCGTGTAAAGCATGATTGCTGCAGCCACAGAACAACTCTCTTAGCGACATTTCTTTCTCTCTCCAAAAATGCTGACAGTTTGTTATGAATTTAGTCTCACTTATTAACTCCCCCATCCAAAAGGCATTTTTATGTCAGGCAAAAAGAGCTTGTTCCTGATATATATATGCTTCAACAGTAATGATACTTCTGCGTCTGCCGTTTCAAAATATGTCATTTTAGCAACCAAAAATAGTTTCATAATAAGTGTCATACAATCTCCACAGAAAAATGCACTTGACTTTCCAATAATACCCTTTCATCATTATTAGCGCTAAACAAATTTAAAAGAGATGAGTAGTAATCAATGAGTACACACAATTAAATTAGGTGAGATAAAAAGATTTATTTTGAATCATAGGTAGCATGTCTCTACAAGTGACGGATTATGAACTTACATTTTTTTAGCTTGATATTAATAAAAAGTAGTTCTCTGGGACTTATTCTATTTTTTGCTTAATGTTTCATCTTCCTGCATTAAAAGTGTACTCTACAAAAATCGTTTCTCGGGTACGATTCCTAAGGAGTTTGGAGGACTTGTTAAGCTGGAGCTATTAGACTTAAGGGGTAATAGCTTGAGTGGAACAATTCCAGCAGAAATCGGTGGAATGTTGTCGTTAAAACGCTTGTGAGTTAACTATCATATATTCAGTATATATTCCCTGACGTTGGCTTTTATTTGTGGCTACTTATACTGAACTCATTTTGTATCGTAGGTTGCTTTCTGGTAATCAATTTGAAGGTGACATTCCATTGGAGCTCAGGAGACTCAACTTGGTATCTGAATCGCAGATTGATGAAAACATTATACCTGGTGTGTCCTCTATAAATGGAGACGGGTATGGAATTGCTAATTGTATAAATCATGTTGCCACATTTCAAGTTATTTTCTACTGTTGAATATGAAGATTCAGGACATGCATGTTCTTGATTTTTACGCTTTAATACCAATTCAGCTAGAAAATAGCGGATTTGACTGTTGAACCTATGTCCATCTAAGATCCTATTAAATAGTTAATGATCTATATTTTTTGGATAGAAATATCTTTCTTGAAATAACTTTGCAGGTTTGACATGTACAATATTCGATTGATTATAGTTATCATACATTTTGGTTTCTATCTCTATATTTTAGGTTGAACATACTTTGATCCCACAATGGAGACCTCAACATACTCTAAACTATAGCATGAGGTTTTTGTGTAATATTGACCATCACACATACCTACATGTATGTTTTGATGACTACTAGCTTTAATAGGATTATTAGAGCTAGCAATTCGTGTTTAAGTTTTGTTTTTGTGTCGTTTTAGAGGTCAAATAATTGTTGTATGAGTCAACATTAAACACGACACATTTAATAATCATGTTTAAATATTGAACACAAACACGACACGTTTAATAATCATGTTTAAATAATGAATACAAACATGACACATTCAACCATCATTCTGACTTGTCGTGTTTGTGTTGGCTTTGCCTAAACGAGCGATGAGGTTAGTTGAC
>JAYMTG010000428.1:0-12511 GCA_036897565.1 Pelargonium exstipulatum
CACAACCTCCGAAAGAAAAACCTTCCATCTGTCATGCATCTTTGGTCCCACTTATTATCCGAAATGGTAATACCTTTAGACTGAGACCTATATCTTGTTTGTAGATCATGAGGTTTATTATAAGCTGGCTTCACTGAGGATGCTGCAACTTCTTTTCCCTTGGAAGAGATACTTGTATCTTTCTTTGAAATAGACAGCATATCAAAATGGGGATCTAATTTGGGTATGACTTCTGTTGATTTGAGCTCACCTTGATTTATATGATTGAATTCAGCACATACACTCCCTTCTGTATCCAATGAAGGAAAATCCAACGTAGCTCCTAGCTCAACTTCATGAGGTAGTTCGGGTGTTAAATCAAACCGAAACAAATTGGTGCGATCAAATGCAAAACAGACCTTTAGATCACCTTGGCTTATACCTTCAAGCATTAGTATGACCTCTGACATCTCGGGTCGGTCCATTGGAGATGGTTGTGTACACAAAAGAGCCACTTGAACCAATTGCTCTATCTCATCCTTGATATACATTGTATCATAGTTGTTGTCTGTCAGAACTATACTGGGATCAACCAAAGAGTGCAGTTGATGGCACCTCAGTTTCTTCTTAAACCAGTTATGTAAATTCGAATCATTTACACTGTTGTTGTCGTGGTCATTTGCAGCCATAGCATTTAGATCATCCACCTTCTGCCCGCTGACAAGCACCAGAAGTGTAGTGCCAAAGGCATAAACATCATTCTTAACCAAGCAAATAGCAGAACTAACCTGGTATCCATTCTGATTGCTACCATCAATATCTGTTAGGTCTGTGTTCGATTCTTCATTGTTGTACACCTGAGAGGAATCGTTAGATTCGAGCCTCAAGTTTCTGAGAACTGGATTGAAGTCATCATCTAACAATATGTTAGAAGGATTCACATCACGGCGAATAATGGTATTAGAAGCACAACTATAATGCAGATAAGCAATCCCCTTGGCAGTTCCTAATGCAATTTTCTTCCGAATAGGCCAATCCAGTGGAATACTAAGTTGTGGTCTCAACTGAAACTCAAGGCTTCTGTTAGCCATGAATGGATATACAAGCATCATCTCCTTTCCTGAAATGCAACATCCGCGCAGCTGGAGCAAATTCGGATGCCAAGTGGTCATGCCTCCCAGTTTGAGTTCAGCTCGTAACTGAAGCACACCGCGCTTGCTTCTATTGACCAGCCTTTTAACCACCACCATGGAGCTATCTTCTGGTAAGCGGCCTCGGTAGACTTTGAAGAATCCACTCCTACCAATTATATTCTTGTTGCTAAAATTATTTGTGGCAAGTTTCAACTGAGGCATTGAAAAATGTTGTACTTTTCAACATCAAGTAGATCATGGCGTGGAGGTTTACAAATATTTTCTATGCTCTTGACCACCTCTAGCATTACAGGCCGATCTTGTGGATTCATGCTCGTACACAATAGAGCTAGTTGCAGTAGCTGCTCTATCTCCTTGTTAATATAAGAAGTCCTTAGATCAGGATCGACCAGCAAGTCCAAGTTGTTGTCTTCCATAAGAACTTTAACCCACTCGCCTAGCGGGACAGGAGAACCATTTTCCGAAAGAGCACTGCCTCGTGCCATCTTTCCGGTGATGAGTTCAAGAAGCACCACCCCATACCCATATACATCACTCTTAAGGGTAACCTTACTCGTATGGTGGTAATCTGGATCAAGATACCCAAATGTGCCACACACTGTAGTGGTAATATGAGTACATAATTCATAGTTGGCCTTGTTATGGATCACGCCATTCGGCATCGGTGACCTAGTTGGTCCACTTCTGTCCAAAGATTTCACTTCATTCTTAGTGAACAGCCAGCATGACCATGTCGCGTACACTTTTGCCTCCTCGTCTTTTGATTTGAACGTTAATGTCGTGGTCAAATTCCAACCGGATTTTGCAAAGCTGTACTTGCTGTCGTGATCTGACTCGTCCTCCTCTTCTTCTTGGAAGGGATCTTCATCATCTTCTTCCATAGGCCTGTGCGCCCAGCCTAGATGTTCATTGGAGTTTCGACCAATAATTTTTGCCAATCCAAAGTCGATAAGAACAGCTTCAAATTGATCATCTAACAGTATGTTATGGGGTTTGATATCAAGGTGTATGACGCTGAAAGAAGAAACAGAGTGCAAATGAGTGATTCCCTTGGCAGCACCCAAGGCCATTCGCTTCCTGGTAGCCCAATCCAGGGGAGGCTCTGACTCCATGCGGTCCCTCAGCCATGATGCCACACTTCTGTTAACCATGAAGGGATAGACAAGCAGGCGCTCCTTTCGCGTCATGCAATAGCCACGCAAACGGATCACGTTCCTATGAACAGACACTTGACAGCTTCCGATTTCCACTTCAGCTTTGAACTGAAGCTCAGTATCAGGGTTCTTGCAATCTTTACTTCTCCTTTTAACAGCCACCATAGAGCTATCGGGAAGCCGACGTCTGTAAACATTGCCAAATCCTCCCCTGCCCACAAGGTTGTTGTTGCTAAAATTGTCTGTAGCCACTTTCAGCTCACGCCAGGAAAACCTTTTTAGCGGACTCCCATGAATTATTAACAGATCTTCTTCAGTGCGAGGTTTAGGCAAACTGAGCGTGCGGATCTTGAATACCATTGTTGATCGACCAACCTGGCCTTGGCTATGCTATGTTATGCAACTGCCTGATGAAATTCCTGTCTCTCGGAGATTTATGAGCATCAGCATCAGGTATGTACAAGCAGGCATAACATTTTCTGGGCAATTACAGAGGTGTTTACTCCCACATTACCATCAGCTATTATTGGACAATAGCTAGCAATTTTTAAATGAGAATAACTGATGAGGACTTTTTGGAAACAAGAATAATCAAATGACTAAATTCAACAAAGTCCCTTTCATCTACAAGGATGCAAACAATGAAGAAATGGGTTCATTTGGGTTAAAGATAAAACACTACTCCATAATGTATTTTTAATTTCAATCAAATTCAGTTCACTGAGGTGTGTTTTTAGTGCATTTATTGTACACTGAGTTTTATACATATACCTTTTATTATTTCAAATCAATAGAAATTAAAGATGTAAGTGTGAGTATTGAATCAAGTAAATATACTATGTGAAGCATGCATAAAAACTTATTAAACACAGAGCATATGAGAAATAACTAATCATGTATTTTAACTAGCACAAGAATCATAGTTGAGATCATATTCAATAAATAGGGAGAACATTTTGATAACTTTAATTTCAAATGGTCGATGACCAAGCATGTTCATGAGAAACATTAGTTTTCAAAATATTTTGCAAATCCCAAATACCCTTTTCCAAAGCCAAAGAAAAAATCACTTTTTACCTTAAAGAATCCCATGGTGGTTTGCGAACGTGGGGCGGAATGGAGGAGCTGCGGAGGCGGAGGTCTGGCGGAGGTTGAGCGAAAAAGTCAGGCAAGGCTCCGGGTGTTGACGGAGGAGGTGGATTTGAGTTGAGCTCCATTTTAGAGGACATAAACAAATTTGAAATTGCAGTTTGAATTTGAAACCAATGGGGAAGTGTGATGATGGAAGAGGGGTGGAATTGGGTTGATTTCGTTGTTCACGGCTTGTGTTGTGCTGCTTCTTTGGTTGCTGGACAGAAACAGATGTGGTGAGGGAGAGAGAGAGAGACAGGAAGAAAGAAAAAAGAAAATAATAATAATAAAAATAATGGGCCAAAAAGAAAAATAATTACCCTTATTTTTTATTATTTTTACTATAGACAAACAAAGGCAAGAGTGAAGCAGAAACTGTAGTGCTGTGAAGAGTACAGTTCTCTCTCAACTCAATCTCATAGTTCTCACTGTCGCATCTCTGTGATCCCACCAGAGATCTCAAAATCGCATAGCTTATTCAGCTGCAACCTCTCCAAGTTGTGCTCAACAATCACCTAATTTGGACAATAGAGGAGAAGAAGAAGAAATGGCTGGGGGGTACATGTTGAGGTCGGCCTTCGATTCGAAGACTGGGCAGATGATAATGCTGGCTCTGCTCATTATGGTCGGTTCATTCTACAGTGGCACCATCTTTGGAAACAATGCCCCCATCTACGTATCTCATCTTCCCTCCAATTCCTCTTCTGATTCCGCTCCTGGTAACTTTTTCGTCGTTTGGTATTTGATTGTCTCTACTAGTTTTTGCAATTCTGGGAAATGGGTATTTTCCATTCATGTTAAGATTTTGTCTGCCAGAAGAAAGACTCTATTTTTGGGTTCTGAGATTTGTATTGGGAATTTTTGTTAACGTGGGTTCCTTTGGTTCTTCCTCTATTTTGGGGGTCTCTGATCTTGATTCATAAGGGTTTTCCATAACCCATTTGGGTTTTTATTATAACAAATTGGAATGAATGAATTTTGCTTGGTATGATCTGGTTGGAATATGAAGAATTCTTAATCTTCTGATTGAAGATCTTTAGGTCCTCTTATGTTAGTAATTTGTAGATTGAATATTAATAGGTACTTGCGAATTCGGTAGTAATTAAAGTGTTGAGTACTTATTGTAAATGGCTGATGTTTGAGTTCGCAGCAGATCTTGTTCACTTTTTTTCTGGCAGCAGATTGTTTTTTTTTTCTACCCCCCCTTACAGCCCTCTAGTGTTTTTTTGTTCATTTTGTGCCCTTCGAATGTCGGATAATCGCAATGTGGAAAAATTCTGATTTTCACCCTGTCTCGGGTCATTCTTACACAAGGAACTCTCTCGTTTAAATGAGAAAACCAATAAATATCTATGAAAAGGTGAGCAATATTGCAACTTCCGAAGGGGAAGTGATTCTTCAAGGCTAAGAAGTTTGCAAGGGAATTTTGGTGTCAGAGTCAATTTTATCAAGTTGATCTCAATGATTCATGATTATCTAAAATCCAAGTTGTGAATGTTATTTTTTTTCCCCTTTCCTTCTATTTCATTAGTTCGTGCTTTCAAATGAGGCTGTGCATGTTATTGTGGACTGCTAATAAAGCTTTTTGGTGTGATTGTGAACTGCTAATGTAGCTTTTTGGTTTAGAGATATGCTATGTTCTACCATGGTTGAGGAGCTTGTCAATGATATTGATTAATCTATTATGTTGCAGGGAGTCTCACCTTCACAAACAGAGTTGATCGTACTTACAGGAGAACCCCACTATCAATCCCTGAATCTGGGGTTAATGTATGCCCATTGACATTCAATGAATACATTCCTTGCCATGATGTATCTTATGTTAAAAAATTGCTTCCAAGCTTAGATGTTTCCAGAAGAGAAGAACTAGAGAGGCATTGCCCTCCACTTCAAAAACGTTTGTTTTGCTTGGTGCCGCCACCAGAAGATTACAAGATACCTATAAGATGGCCAACCAGCCGGGATTATGTGTGGCGGAGTAATGTGAATCATACACATCTTGCTGAAGTTAAAGGAGGACAGAATTGGGTGCATGAGAAAAATGAATTATGGTGGTTTCCTGGTGGCGGTACTCATTTTAAGCATGGGGCAGTTGAGTACATTGAGAGGTACTTATTGCCTACTTTGTCAAATGCTTTATTTTTTGTTCTCTTTGGGTAAAACATAACATTATTTGGCTGTCAATTAAATTAATGTCGATGATACTAAGTTACGAACCAAGCTCCTAGTCTTCTACAGTACAAGATCTCTAATAGGCCTTAGACTGACACCACCAAGGTCATCAATAGCAGGTTTGCTTATGGAAATTGTCTTCTACTGATGGAGACTCTAATACCTTCTAGTCTGGAAATTACTGGATTTTGCCCATTTAAGTAGCTCTCAAACTTCTCTTCATCCTAGTTAATCTGAAGTAGTTTAGTAGCTACCACATTGCTGTATTATTTTTCTTTTTTGTTTTAAGAAGAAAATAAAGTCACTTATCTGGTTACGTGGCACCTTTGTCCTGCTTCAACATAGGCACTCTTTCCCATAAAAGGGCACCCTGAATTATTTATTTATTTATTGGTGATACCAACACCATTAAGGGAGGCTCAAACCTGAGACCTGAATAATCATTTAAGAGAAGATATTGAAACTAAGTGGGATATGGGGGATCAAATAAAAGATAAAGTTCAATAAAAGGGGAAAAAATGGAAACATGTATGAAAGTATGCAACTAATTATTATGCTCTCATGTGGTGATGCATCAAGCCATGTTCCCACCTTATTTTTAGTTTCATGGCCTAACTTAACTCATCTTCTATGATACCATCCCCTGCCATACATTTGGAATTCTACAAAATTATTGTTGATCTACAATTTGTGTTAATTCTTGCGTTTCAAACTCTTTGGTTCATTTGTCAATTTTGCTAATATATTTAGAGACTGGATTAGTTATTGGTGAAGAAAGCATATAAACTTCTACTATGGAATATGGATCTCATGGTATCAGAATCACTTAGCTCCACTCATTACAAAATACTATGTTCTCTACAGTAGTTCTGTCACTTGCTAGAAAAGCTGAATCTATTACATGTTGAATGAACTTCTGGTATTTAAAGTTACATATTGCCGAGTCTTTTCCTAATTTATTATCCAAACAGTTCGCGAGTTCGGTAAAAAGATCATGAAGGAATTGTCTCAAATACTAGATTATAGCTCATTTCATTGTCACATATTGGAATTATAAATCAGTTCATAATGTTACTTTAGATCATATCTATTTGATAACAATATGTAATTTGAATATAAACCATGCTGTGTGAAGTATTCTATTGCAAATTAACTTAAATGTATTGTTTCTCTGTAAGAATTTTAATTTGTTTAACTGGTATATTGATAGTTTATCTTACATGTCAAGTCACTTCAGTTGTCATTGTGTTGTTTAGTTTGGTAGTAGATTCTTTATTTTAAAACTTTTTTTTATCAGTTGAGCTACATAACATCGGTAGCTCTCCCATTTAACCCAAAACCCTATCCGACATCCCACATGGAGATGTGTGTCAACCCCATCCGACATCCCACATGGAGATGTGTGTCTTGACCATCCCCTAGGGGACTGGTAATAGATTCTTTAGTACGGGCCATACTTATGTGTAAGTTGTATTGTAATTAACATCAATTCTAACTATTTATTGATACTTATATTCGAGAGGAATATGTCCTAAAAATTGTTTACATTTTCTTCATTCTGTTGTGAGTGCAGGTTGGGAAATATGACGACCAATGAGACAGGTGATCTACGTTCTGCTGGAGTATTTCAAGTTCTTGATGTTGGTTGTGGGGTTGCCAGCTTCTCAGCATATCTTCTACCCTTAGATATACAAACAATGTCTTTTGCTCCCAAAGATAACCACGAAAATCAGATTCAATTTGCCTTGGAGCGAGGACTAGGAGCAATGATTTCTGCTTTAGCAATAAAACAACTACCATATCCCACCAGCTCATTCGAGATGGTTCACTGTTCAAGATGTCGTGTTGATTGGCATGAAAATGGTATATGCTTATCTCATTCTTGTTTATCTATATCAGTATTAAACTTTTGTCTGTAAACAAAATATTTTGCAAATCTGAATAATTGGCTATATTTTACAAATCAGAATGAATGACTATATAAATATTGCTACCCCCGTTTCAAAATTAGAGTAATTGTAGAATAAATATTTTGTTTCGAAATAAGTGTCATTCTACAACTTTAATGTTAAAATTCACAATACTTTACAATTGTGCCCCTTTATAGAAAAGTGAATAATTATATAAGGTTAGTTTGGTCATTTCACTTTAGTTGATTTCTTAATATGTGTGAAATGTGAATAACCTTAAATTGACTCTTATTTTGAAACAGTGGTAGTATTTCTTGTTTGTTTGCTCAAACCCAACTTAAATAATCATTCTTTACTACTTTATTGCCAATCTTAAGCTGATTGTGTAAAGTTTTTTTTTACTGTTCTTAATTCAATCATTAACATCCTCAGAATCTCGTATGTATAGTTGTACAGAGTTCTTACTCCTGCATGGTTGAGGTTACTTGTATGTTGTTCATGACTGTGGATACATATTGATATCATTAACCTTAACTAACGAATGATACTTATAGAGATTTATTGGTAGAGAAAATTTTATTTTCATTGGTTATTATTGCTAGATTAGTTTGCCTTGTATAATGAAATGACATATATGATGTATGTGTGATTTGTTCACCTCTTCTCACATGGTGGATTTCTTGTTTTTTTCTGTTTGGAAGTCTGTGTGTCCATTTATCACAACAGAACTAACCCTTTTATTCTTGCTCTTATTTTGCTTCCTGCAGATGGTATTTTACTCAAGGAAGTGGATCGCCTTCTACGACCTAATGGATATTTTGTCTATTCAGCTCCACCAGCTTATAGAAAAGATAAAGATTATCCAATGATTTGGGATAAGTTGGTGAATCTGACTTCAGCTATGTGTTGGAAACTCATTGCTAGAAAAGTTCAGACAGCAATCTGGATTAAACAAGAAAATAGTTCATGTCTCCAGCAGAATGTAGAGCAGAAGCTTGTAGGTTTTTGTGATGCTGTGGATGCTTCTGAACCATCATGGAATACACCAATGAGAAACTGTATACAAGCAAGGACGAAAACAGTTTATCAGAAACTCCCTCCTAGACCAGAGCGCCTTTCAGTATATTCACGGAGTCTCAGCCAAGTGGGTATGTCCGCACTCTCTTGTCTTCTCTATAAAGTTGATAACTAAGCTGTAGGCTCCAGGGATGCTTGTGTGGTAACATTCTGCTTACCATAGATGAGTATTTGGGCCTGGCCTATTAGTATTTTCTAAACTTCGTTGTAAATGAAGTAAATTTTGGCTCAAGTCAAGCTTAGTCTTTCCTTCTTTTACCTCTTAAGGCACTCTTAAGAACCGATATGTATTTTTGTCACCGAAACGCCTCATGATTCATTGAGCCCTTTCAAAGAAGTAGAGATGAGGAACAAATCATCACTAAGTTTATGTTGAACCATAATGAACAACGCTATCACATGTTACAAAGGTGTAGTTTTCAATCTGGTCTGATATATGTTTTCAGGTATCAGCCAAGAAGAATTTACTTCAGACTCTAACTTTTGGCAAGTTCAAGTTCAACACTATTGGAAGCTTATGAATGTCAGTGACACAGAAATACGAAATGTCATGGACATGAGTGCTTACTGTGGGGGATTTGCAGTGGCTTTGAACTCATATCCTGTTTGGGTGATGAATGTAGTACCTGCAAGTATGAAAAACACATTATCTGCCATTTATGATCGAGGTCTTATTGGCGCTTTTCATGATTGGTAAGTTCCATCTTGTAGTAGTGCTTCATTATGCTTTCCATGGAGGAGTAATAAACTAATCTTGTACAATGTGTTCATATTAACTAATTTGGTTAGTAATTGGTGGCTATTGGCTAATGCTCATGCTTGAACTTCAGGTGTGAGCCATTTTCAACATATCCGCGCACCTATGATTTGTTGCATGCCAACTATCTCTTCTCTCACTATGACAATCATAGGAAAGGTTGCTTACTGGAGGATATTATGCTGGAAATGGATCGAATAATACGACCTCAGGTAGTGTTCTGATAGAAATATCTGTCTTGCTTGTGGGCACGGGAAAATTTGAAATTTAAGCGCCATAAGTCGGCAGGGAATGATAGCGATGTTATTATTAGATAGTATATTTTATATAGTACTTTATTTGTTTTCCTAATAGGTCCTGAAACATTTCTTTTACCCCTAAAATGACTACAATAGTACAAGAATGCTTCCACTTCTATATCTTTATCCAGAACTAGGAATGTAAATTCATGAATGGATCAAGGTTCCATTGTCCAACTAGGGTCTTGTCTGTTTCAGCTACACGAGTGTGATAGAAAATTCATTATTGTTTTCTTTTGAAGATGAGCGAAACTGTAGAATTTGATTCACAATTTGAATATGCAGGGATTTATCATTGTTAGAGACAAGGATTCCCTTATATCAAGAATCCAAGAAAATGCTCCAAAATTCCTGTGGGAAACAGAATTGCATTCTCTAGAAAATAAAGAGAAGAAAACGGAAAGCGTGCTGATTTGTAGGAAGAAGTTTTGGGCAATCGCATAAGGTGTCACAGCAAATACAGCTTACAACAGGTTCTCTTCAAAACCTCTATAGGTTTCTTGTATGGGTGTTCCATAAGTTTGATTTTCATTTTCTTATTTATCTGTATCTCTAAATGTCTCAAGGGGACTTGCTAGAAGATGTGTCATGGGTCTATAAGTTAATCTGTACGTGTTTAGAGGCAGATCCGTGATGTGCAACTGTTTCTTTTCTCTTCATAGATGTTTCAGCCTTCGAAATTGTAAAGACTGCTTAGATTTGGATTCTGTACAATCATAAATGGGAAGGAAGAAAAAGCATTCTTGGCATATGTTCGTCAAGTGTTTTTGGGCTTTTATCTAGTAGAGTGTGAAGATGCAATTATAAGTTTAGTAGAATTGAAAAGGTTGCAGGAACTACCAAGCGCGTGGATCAACTGGTAAGGGGTTGTTTCAGCTTAACCTGAGGTCTCGAGATCGAGCCCCAAGGAATGCAGTTGCGTTAAAATTTGGTAGGGAGAGCTTTGCCGCCCTTGTGGTCCTACTTATTAAGAAAGTGTAGGTGAAAACTTAGTCCTAGTTTTTTTCTAATGATAATACAATTTTGTTTCCTAATATATTATCAGAACCTCTTAGGGGGTGTTTGTTAAGTGTACTTGATCTCCTATTGCCTCCTATAGAGTCTACATGTAGGATATAGCGGTTGTTTGTGTGTTTGTAAAACAATACTCTCTATTTTCCTTCAAGCTCATCCACATCAGCAATAGGAAGAGAGTGTAAAACCAATAGAGAGCTATTGGTTACAAAATAGGAAGAGAGAGAAACAAATTTATGTTCCAAATAAACCATGCTTTATCTAAATGTAATGTAATGACATTGATGCCCAGTTTCTATCATCACCTTCTTCCATGGACAATGTGTTTGAACTACCAAAATAGTTTTGCCTAGTATTGTCATTAATGTACCTTGTTGTAATCAACTATCGGATTGCTTAAATACCAACATATGTAAAGATTTTACACACAAAAATTATCATTCACATACTAATTTGTAGTTGCTTGTGAAGGACTCTAAGGACACAAAAATTACCATTTACACCAGTGAATTTATTGTTTCTAATTATTATTTGAAAATATTTTTTGTGGTTGTACAACTAATTGAAATTTGTTATTGGTGGAGAGTAAAATTAAGATTTGAGACAGAATACAAATTATGACCACAGGAGTACAAGTGAAAGTACACTAGTTTATTTTTTAAATTTTCTCAAAAAAAAAATTGTTAGAACACTCATTTTAAATAAATAGGACATATATTAATTCGAATCATGCTGTAAATTTCATACCGGATAAGAATTGTCATTCCAAACTATACGATCATGATAGAACAATATTATTTCGTGACTGTCTCACATAAGAGAATAATATTATTTTAAATTTTATACTCAGGCGAATACAATCATCAATGATTTGACTGTATTTGCTCCATATGTTAGATATTGACGTGAAACCAACATAGCCTGCTTGGAGTTGCCCTCAAGAACCACATTCCTCCCCCCCGCCGCCGTAGCCCACTCCAGCGCTTCTCTGGCAGCCAACACTTCCACCATATATGACTCAAGAATCCTACCTTCCCATAGGCTAAAAGTTTTTTAATAGAAAAGAACCAGATATATATTTTTTATAATAACCAAGAAAGATGTTAGTATTTTATATTTTAAAACCAAGAAAGATATTAGTATACTATTATTAAATACAAGTATCAAAAATGGGCTTTAGGGATTTATGCTCTATGTAGCATTAGAGTGTGAGTTTTCAGTTTTTAGGGTTTCGTAGATCTCATAATATAGCGCCGGCGCTGGGAGAGGAAGGTGATCATCGACATCACAAGTGAAGCGGCTTTCGGGAAGGAGACGGGGACAGTTGCAGGCGACGGAAGCGGTACAAACAACGAGTTTTTCAGTTTCTGGCGGCAGTGTGGGTCTCGGCCACAGGTTGGTCCTCAGCGTCGGCTGGTAGTGAAGTGGTTTTCGGGAAGGAGATGGGCACAGTTGCAGACGACGGAAGCGGTACAAACAGTGAGGTTGTTAGTTTTGACGAGGGAATCGAAAATGGCAAGTGGGTTAGGGCAACGACTCAGTATGCTCTCATTGGAGGAGGAAGAGAATGGTGGTTTGGAGATGGCACCAGCGTAGCAAGGTGGAGAGACTGTTTATGACCAGGCGAGCCTTGTTAAGTAGGCTCGCTTAGACGGATAGTCATGTAGGAGGATGGACGGTGTCGGCTGGAGGCCACCGTGGGAGACCGGTATTCCCCGGGAGTTGGTGGGGTGGCTGGTGGTAGCATGGAGGGTGTGGTTCTCAGAGACACGGATGTCTCGTTCTGTTTTTTCCTTCGCGGATCTCGTGTTAGGATCTGGGATGTCTTGTAGGGTCTCGCAATCACAGCTTGGTTTTTTTGTTA
>JAYMTG010000429.1:0-12508 GCA_036897565.1 Pelargonium exstipulatum
TTCTAGCTTTTGAGAAGTGTTACCAAACAAGCCCTGAGAGTAGAAGTAGATAGCAAGAAGCTCAATGGTTTGAGATTCGGAGCAGGAACGACAGAGGAAACGGGATTTTTCTTTTACTCATCTTCGATGTTATTTATATACGTAAATGAAGTTGGGCTCTTAAACTTCTGAGATATTATTTGACCTCCTATTACTTGTTTTTGGAGTTTGTGATATTATTTTGTTAAGGGTATTAATGTATGTTGATCAGTTTAGATCATATACACCTTTACTTGTATTTAACAAGAGGAGCTGAAAAGATTTATGGTCATGTTACAAGTATTTAGGCTATTATGTCTCGTGTTAGGTGGCAATTCTGCGAATATGCAAAAAAAAATCAAATGAGAAAAAAGATCAAGCACGGTAATTACAAATACAAGTGGAAGACAATTTGGTCATCTCAACCATCACTCGTAAAGGTTGGTTGGAGGATCAAACCAATATTTTACTAAAAAAAACGTGTTGGATGGTTGGAGGTGTTTCAACTTTCAAATATAAGTGCAGAACAACGAGTGTTAGGACATCCATTATTGAGTAGTGAGTAGAGAACTCAACTTGGCCTCCTAGAGGTTGCCTCAAGCTTAATATAAATCAAACACTTGTTTTGTCGAGATGATTTAAAGTTAAATGTATGGTACGAGAGTTTATAGAATGATGTTGGGCAACGATCATGGTCAGTGTATAGTGGAGGTGTTGTCGATATGTGAGGTGCTTAGTTGGTATGTGAAGCGAGGTGGACAAAACATTATGCGTTTCAGTTTGTTCAAACTTTGTGTAGGACGGTGAGGAATTGAAGGACATCACGACCTTCAATTTTATTACATGAGATGATGTAAAGAAGTCTAGGGTGGTGGATAGAATGGTTCTATGGGAGCACACTTGGAGCTGGATTATGTTTGAGGGTACCATACTACCACTTATTGAAGCAATTCAAGGCAAAATTCTTTTGTAGTTAACATACTGCACTTTATAATATTTAGGGTAAAATGCTTCTGGATTCCTTGGACTTATACGTTTTTTGAATTTGCCTCCTAATTAGAATTTGCATGATTTTCAACCTTTAGCTTTTCATTTTTTGTAAAAAAGGTCCAGATGACCTGTTGTAGGCGGTTGGTAACCGCCATGTCAGCACAATTGCCATGTCGACCTGCAAGCTCAGTACCTGATGCCACGTGGCAAAATTTGGCCAAACGACGTCGTTTAGGCCCAAATCACAAGTCTCTCCCTCGTTCTTCTTCTTCCTCAAGCTAGAGCTTGAGTTTCCACGTGAGAATAATAACCATGATGGTGATGCTTGTAATGGTAATAATAACCATAACTATGGAGCTTTCCATTGACTGATATGTTCAGGCAGAGGGGAAAGGTTGTCGGAGGTGTCAAAATCAGAGAAGCGAGGCACCGATCCACGACCGATTTATTCGAAAATCTCGGAGTAGATCTGGCGATGGAGGTGATCGTCGAGCTAATATTAAATAGAACAAACATAATCTAAAAGTTATTATAAACCCATAATTTTTTTTTTCCAGTCCTCCTAACCAGGTCAAAACATTGTTCGAGTAACTACTTCTTTATTTACATGCAAATTTCTTACATTACAACTACTATCATAGAATGCTAATATATGTCCGCAATAGTTGTCTTATAATCTGCTCTTCTAAAATCTTACGTCCATCCTATGCTCTAGTGAACTGAGTATCCCTTAAATTGTTAGGATAATAAGATACGGGAGGCTCTATTTCCACAGCCTACATGGCTGCTTCCACACCATATAATAATTTTAGACTATATTACCCCTAGGCAGAAATAATTATATATTTTCAATTGTTTTCTGTCTTCCATTGGTCACACCCTCGTCTTCCTCATTGCACAAGTCTCCATTGGCCACTGACATTTCTAACTAACATACGAAAGATTAGAGAGACAAATTTTGAAGATAGAAAATCATATATACTATGAGACAATAAATATAGTTTGAATTGGTTAAATTTTGCGATTGATTTGGACCATGATCAGAGAACAGGCCGACGGTTCCACCACCACCACGAAATTGGTGCTCTCAAACAGACTCTACTTGTTTCTGCTTTCATGTTGTTCGCCATATCCAAATTCCTCACCACCTGATTTATATATTTACTTCAATTCATATTCACGAATCCAATTGGATATTATAGAAACATTCCAAATCAATTGCAAATTGGAGTATTTATCACCAAGGTTCATTTATTTTCCCTTGAGAAAGCATCCAAATGATTGTATCATAATCAAGCTCGAATTTATCACTTTTTATGATGTATATGTACTCTCAGTTTATCAATGTACTCATATTGATCTGGTATGTATAAGGCACTTGGACACTCTTTGAATATGTGTTCCTCAAATTTTTAGCAATGGTTTTTAGAAAATATGGACTAGACACTTTACTTATCTCATACTGTTTGCCATAAATGAATCGATTGAATAAGTTCGATAATATAAAACACATAAACGAGGATAAATTGATATAACTAATATACACTAATATAGAAAAATATAAATTATCGTTTATTATTATTGAACATATGAACTTTCGTGTATATTGCATGTATATAATTTTATATAAAATTGTGTCATTGTATCTATGTTGTGTCGTGCCCCATATTTTCTACTCGTGTCTTTGCAATATAGATCACTTTTTCAATTCTTACGTTTTTATTATAGATAAATGATATTTTGTTTGTGATTAATAGTCGAGCTAGAATTTTCCAAAGAAAATGACAACACAAATTATGCTAATTTGTTTTTGCAAGACACTAATGCTCGTTAATATATATTAAATTCATCTATAATATATGTTATGGTGTTATTCTGGCTCTCAATCAAGGTTAATGTTGAGGCATTAATGGGATAGGTAATAGTCTGAAAATAAAGAGATCACAAGGTTTTTTTTAAAGGAAAATAAAGTTATTAAAACAAGGGTAATTTAGTCCACAAACAAGATAAATAAAAATTAGCTGTGGAAGCAGCCTTTTTAAGTGTGGAAATAGCAATTCCCAAAGAAAAATGAAGATGATTTGCTATGTGGAAAGAACGTTATTCTCTTGGGTCAAGTGTTAAATTCCATTAATAAGACTACTTTTATACCATTGTTTGAGCTTTCACTGCTAAAAGATCAACTTTATTAATAAAGTTTGATTTTCACCATTTTATGGAACACATTTTCTTTATATTTTTCAATGTTGGGCTATAGCCACTTCAACACCCACCATTCATCGTATCCTATCTCTTCAAACTTCTCAAAAGATTTTATCTCCACAATAATTTACGTCTCATATATGTGTAAAGTCATCTTTCAAATTAATTATCCTATTTTAGTTAAAAATTAATGAATAATATATGTCTACAACTTTATTTTAAATTAAAATAATATTGTAAAAATTAAAATTTTAACATGTTTTACATAACTAATGTTCATATACAATTCATCTAACATTACTAATACTACAAACAATATTAAATCTTCAATATCTAATGATAATATCCATACGGGTCAGATCAAACTTTATCCACATTTATTACACGGTTTACCAGACCAGCATGGACCAACTCTAATCACAAAAAGCAACCGATAGATAAGCAACATGTGTCACACATGCACCAATACTCTTCCTTTCTAAAATATTTCGTTACGTAATGAGAAGTGATATAAACGATAAAAAATTAAAGGGACAATCCTAATTGAATATACGACCTAAAATGGAAAAAGAGAAAAGAAACAAAAAAAAAAGTAATATATTTGTGAAGGGAACCAAAATCTCCAAAGACGATTCAAATTTGCGAGGTCCCCGGGAAGCGGTTTCGGATCCCAAATTATTTCCGTTTCCATGAAATTCCAAATCTCCCGCCATTCTCTGGAAGAGAGGGAAAATCAAATTGCTGACCCAATAAGTTGATTCAATCAAGGAACAAGCCCCGACCCCAGATTCATCACCCACCATTACCAACCTCTCTCGATTCGCTTCACCATACTAATTCCATTTTCAAAACCTACCCAGAATCGCAAACCCTCAGATCTCTGTACCTCAGATTCTTTGTCCAATCAAATGGCTCTTCCATCATCTTCTTCCTCTGATGCTCCTGCCCCCGCTACTGAATCGGTAGTTCTTGAGCCTCAGGCTCAGGCCATCAAGAAGAAGCGCACCACTGATCCGGGGGTTCGGACTAAGGGGAGTCGTACCTATGACTCCGCATACGGAACAACTTGCCACCAGGTTCTTTGTCCAATCAATCTTGTAGAACTAGAATTTTGTTTGTTTGACTTGACGGAAATATTTGAGGAAATTGTAGATTCTAGTTATTAGGTTTTGTTTGTGAGCTGAGAAAATGAAGATCTTTAGTACTCACTTGCTTGATTTCATTCCTGTTTTCACCTTTTGTTTTGAATTGAATTGAATTGGATGAAAGGTTAATGAAATCTTGGATTGCTTATCTTGTATACTTGTTTAGTTTAAGTTTACATTTTAATTGCTTTTTGAAATTAGATGTAGGGTTTGTGAAATTGAATGTGTGGGTAAGTTATATTTTGGATTGAATGTTGCAGTGTCGACAAAAGACTATGGATTTTGCTGCCAAGTGCAAGAACTGGAAGGTTGACAAGCAATGCACAATTAAATTCTGTCATAAGTGCCTTAACAACAGGTTGGGGATGATAATGCTTGTGTGTAGTTTCTATAATTTTTTGAAATGGTACTTAGTTTAACTAATTGACTGGTTATGAATTAGATATGGAGAAAAGGCCGAAGAGGTGGTAGTGTTGAGTGATTGGAATTGTCCCAAGTGCCGAGGCATTTGCAATTGCAGTTGTTGCATGTAAGTTGGTTTTTATATTAGTGGTACCTATTCTCAACTACAGTTTCTGGAAGAAAAAAAACATTTCTAACATTGTAGTCTATACCTTCATAGGAAAAAGAGAGGTCAAAAACCAACTGGTATACTAGTGCACACAGCCAAGAAAAGTGGGTTTTCATCAGTTTCAGAAATGCTGAACATTGATGATGTGGTTGGTATAAATGGTGCCAAATCAACTAAAAATCTTGATTCAGACAAGGTTCGATAGCATTCTTAGAACTCTCTTACATTTTGAGGTCTTTATGGTTAGTTTAAAATATTTTATTGTATGATGAATAAGAAGCAATATAAACTTGTATCAGGGCCCTGTTGTTATTTCACCCATAAAAAAGGGAAAGGAAAATACTTGCGACATTGATAATTTCACACTGAATTCTCAGAAGATATCACAAAATGGTTTGAAGAAAAAGTCTATTGGAGACAAAGATCTAGATCCTAATTCAAGAAAGGAGGGTGTGAAAAGGCCAAAAATTTCCAAGGAAGGCTTGGCAAAGGTAGTTAAGCAAAAATGTGATGGTATGGATGAAATAAATGGTGATGTCTCCATGGAGAAAGGCAACACTAAGGTGTTGAAGGGTGCTGTATTGGAGTTGGATCTGTCTGAAGAAGTTGATCAGTCCAAAGAAAGCTACGATGGTGAGAGTCTGCAAGGATCTGAAGTGTTGGATGCTCTGGATCATGATGATGTTGGAGCCAAACTGAAACAAAATGGGGGCAGACCTAAGATGGCTACAGAAATGATCCAGCATGAAGAAGTTAAACCTGACATTACGCTACCTCAGGGTACTGACCTAAAGACTGTTGCGGGCATAGAATTACCTTCTGAGTTGATTGGACAGGCGTTGCAATTTCTAGAATTTTGTGCAGCTTTTGGAGAGGTACAGAATTGCATACATGCCCCTGCACATTTTATTATTGTTATTCATGAGCTGGTGCACAGTTTACTAATGCTGGATTTTGGTGGATGTATTCATCTTATAATTGTTATACCACCTCACAAAATGCAATTGCCACTATTTTTTTTTATGGGTTGTAGATTGCATACATGTGACTGCTTATATTGTTATACCACTTCCATTTAATCATTTGTCGTAAAGCTGTAGATTTCTTTCATTGTTACATGCTATTCTATCAATGAGTCATGCTTTTCCCATGTTTCCCCCATAATTATCAGGCTCTTCAATTGCGGAAAGGAAGAGCAGAATCTGTACTTCGAGAAGTGGTTCAAGGACAAGAGAGGCGCCGATGCCAGTACTCGTCGACTGTCCAATTTCATTTACAGCTGTTGGCTCTCATACAAGAAGATTTAGGAGAAGAGTAAAAATCTCTACACCCACCCACCCTATATTTGTGTCATGTTGGTTCAATGATATTGTCTCACTGTGATTAGATGATGAATATCTTTTTACTGTCTATTTAGATCTCCGTCATTAAGCCCATCAGATGGGGAAATTTCATGGCTGGAAGCTTTTGAGAAATGTATATCTGAATCCCCAGTTCCAATGGACTCACTTCCTGAAAGTTTTGAGGGATATGCTAACTTAGACCGGTCCGAAAAGCTTAAACTGTTGAATATTCTATGCGATGAAGCTCTTGGCACTGCGTAAGTTATGCTTTGATTCATTAATGTTTGAATAAATCCTGCATTCCAGTTTATAGTGTATGATTGTTAGCCTTTCTTCAGTTACTTCAGGGACTTGATTGATGACCGGAATTCAAAATATGCAGAGAAGCAAAAGAAATCTAAAGAAAATGTTTCTGCAGCGAAGAATAAGGTAATGTATAATTAGTTTTTGGTGCATAGAAGTGATATTTAGTTTCTTTTAGTGATTAATGGGCTGTAACTTGAAATATACAGGAAAAACAACTAAAGCAGAAGCTTAACGATAAGGTGGCAACAGCAATCATTGCGAAGAAAGCTCCTTTATCTGAGTCTGAGCATGAAGCTATCGTTGCACAGTTGAAATTCAAATTGGCTGAAGCTCGTACTGAGGTGCTAGAGGCAATGGACACAGTCCCTAGCAGTAAGTTTCGGCATCCTTATCTTGTACCCAAGACACAATCTTTTTGTGACTGAGCTTATTATCAAATAATAATCTCCTATTTGGCATGGAAGCAATTGTCAGAAAAAGAAAGATATGCTACTGTTAGAACAGAGCCTATGCTTCTGGATGACAATGGATGTGTGTTTTGGAAATTAAGGTGCTGCCCTGATGCACCGGATCTGCTGCTTCAAGGTCGGTATATTGTGCTGCTTAACATTTTTGATTGTTGAGCAAATATTGAAGGTATGCATATATATTGCACAGATTTGGGGACCTGGGATGCTTGTGCTTCAAAAGAAGAAAAATGGATTACCTATGATCCCGAACAGAAACCACAAGTAGAGAAGTACATCTCTTCTAAAAAGTATGTATATATGGTTTACATCTTTCATCATTCTATATTATTTGTATCGGTTCCAATTGCGTGGAAACAAAATATTTCTATTTTAAAGGAACTGTTTGAGTATTAAGTTCCTCTTTTGCCTTTATTTTTGTAGGTTGAATAATTCTAAAAAGAGGAAGCAGAGACAGGAGGTTGCTGTTGCTGATCCAGTTCAAGTTGGAGAGACAGTGATGAGTAATTAAGATATGCAAGCTTGTAGAATCAAAGAAAACAACAGTAGACCAATGTATTCTTTTGTTGTCTTTTTTTGTAACAACAAATCTTTATTATTTTGGAGGTACAAATTGGAAGGTTTAGCAAGCATTCAACTATTTTCTACTCTTGTTAATACAGAATATTTTTACTGGTGTTGGAGCCAGAAACAAGAGCTTGAGTCGAAGTGAAAGGATATGGTGGGATAGATTACACCAAAAGTGTTGACAAAACATGCAGGACATTGGTGGGAAAATTGACAAGACAAGCATAGATCTTTAAATGGAATAATGAACACATCTGATGTAATATTTTCATTTTTCTATACAAAATGGGTTTATATAGATTTACAATAAAGTTTTCCCAATTTGATGCATGAAACTTTGAATCTCCATTGCCAAACATGATGCCATTTACCAAACCCAATAGTGGAGAGCCAAAGTAGCCATTGTCATAGAACTCATGAAGCTGGTGTCTCAGAATTAGAGTTGGAAATAAGTCTCACTTCATAAAGATCATTCTCTCCCTTCCCTGCACCAACAAATTCATAATAAATTACTTCCAAATTGGCTATATATATATATATATAAACATCCAAGCAAATCACTCACCAACTTCAGCTGTAATTCCAGGTCCAAAGAATGATGTGAACTTTGCCTAAAATGCAACGGTGGAGGTAAGAAATTAGAATGCAGTTGTTTTACAACTCCCAACAATACGGATTACAAACTATAAGACGCAACGATGTTGAGGATTTATCATTGATACAAGTGAATGAGAATACACTTTCTAAAAGCTATAGCTCAAGAGGCGAGAAGGAATCCAACCACCCATATCAATCATCAATTGACCAAATGAAGGAATTTGATAATCATACACATTTTAGTGAGAACAAACAATAGTACAATTTGTAAACAATAATAAGATGAAGAAATATCAATCTAACAAAATTATGTTTACCTGTCTCTTCTCAAAATCTGACAGCTCTAGTGCTTTTGCCTCAAAAACCAGGACTAAACAGTATTTTCCATCTTCAGTAACCTGACATTGCAGCAAGATAAGTAGGCAACAACTGTGGAATGATTATTGAATGAATCAACTAATCAATTAAAGGACTCCTCCAGGGTGATCATGTTAGTATGAAAGAAATGTTACCAAGTAGTACACCTATTTTTGACTAAGCACTACAAGAGAATAGAGTTGGCAATTCATGCTAACATGTCATGTGCGGGTTGTGTTAGAGATCAAATATGCGTTGCATCGGTAAACAAAAATATAGCACGTTTAATAATCATGTTGGCGTGTTGTGTTCATATCTGTTTTACTTAAATGAGAGATGTTGTGAGTTGCAATTGATGCTGCTCTTATTCTCTACTTTGACTCTGTTACCTTAGCCACAATATATTTGGACAATAAGTAGACTTATAGGTAAGAAAGATGAGACGAGATGAAAGCAAATTAGATAGGAGAGAGGGAGAAGAGATAACCAATGCTATGGTTTAATAGCGTTGACATATTGCATTAGCTTTAATCGTGTCGTGCGTGTTTTACAGTCTCAACACATGACATGACACAATTATTAATCGTGTTGGTTTCTCCAACACAAACACAACACATTGTAAATATGTTGTGTCCATGCACGCTTAAATCGTGGCGTATTTGTGTTCGTTCCCGTGTCACATCCCAAATTGCCAGCTCTAAAGAGAACCATAGCAAAAGACAGCAAAATAAGAACACAAACAATTGACTGCTTAAAGATACAAAAATTCAAATTATATATTGCTATGGTTGCCATTTCCTCTTGAAATGACAGGGTAAACAAAACAAAAAATGTCCTGTTGAACTTGTATAGCAGTTCAAAGTTCAAACTTGAAAAGATATTGGTAAAGTTTGTGCTGAGTTACCAGCCAATAATATATGGTTACTAGAATCGCCTTTTGTTTATATAGCTAAACAGATTCTAGCATTTAAAATTAGAGAACATACTTCTTCACGAATCATTTGTAGAATAGGAGCACTCCTCCACGGAATTCCTCCACCCTGAGAAAAGAAAAGCAGAAAACTGATTAAATATGATACATTTAGAACTATAAAATGAGGGTGAGCCTTATGACCTCAACGATGGGAGTTTTATGCATTGTGCCGCCTTTTTTAGAGCCGTAATTTTTTTTTTTCAATGTCACCGCCAATAACAAATGAGGAATAAAATCAGCAGAACAATTATCACATAAGAAAGCTTCATGCTCTTGCTCAAAGCTAAGTTGCTCCTTTCATGCAGACCTAATGACTATATTTTCCTTCATACAAACTGCTTAATGAATAATATTTCTATACTAAATATCTTATGCAGTCGACCAATGAAAACGATAGTTAAAATGCATATTATAAACTATTGTTAGATAACATACCAGACCGTACTGGAAGATTCGTTTTAAAGCCTCTTCCAAATGCTGTTCATCCCCGTAACGGTATCTTATAACATCACTCCTGACCTAGTTAAAGACAGAATAAAATAAATTGAGTAAGCGTATTTACATGATGGATAGACAGTTCAACGAACGAAAATCCAGAAATCTTTTACGTGGAAGAATAAAAGAAGTTTGAATATGAAGTACGGTACACTAGACTGCTATACCAAATGTAATGGCAGGCAACAAGTTCCTTGAGATTAAGTAATTGACTTTCTAGAGCATGGTGGAGGAACATCTTGAATGTTTCCATTCGAAAAGATAACTTAGACGAATGATTATACAGATGTATCTCAAAATTTGTAACAAAAATATCAATGGACAATTCTCCTTCCTCGTCTTATAAAATTCTAGTCCCTTCGGAACTGACATGATGATAATGTAGTCAGTTAATAGTATTGTGATGGCTTGGTATAGGTAAATAGAAAATCCAAAAGAACTTAACTTGCTTCCCCATTAACCTCTCAACTTAGAGAGAAGGGAATAAATAATGATATAATAAGAAGCACTAAAGCATTAGTGAATCTGCTTAATCATATAAGATGCTACAATGATTCGTTTCCCAATTTCTAACATCAAAAGTAATGTTACAACATGAAAACAAAGGAATTATTAATTGCAAAATCAGATACGGATTTAACGCATTAAGTTACTTGGTCGCGAAAAATATCTTGGACTCCAAGCCTCCAAGGAATTTATTAAATCAGCCTGTTAGCAATTTTCACTCCCTCTTACTAATAGTCACATCCTTGGATAATGTTTCGAATGGGATACTGAATCCCATGGGAAATTATTAGCACCTTAATTTACAAGAGTTAAAAACTGAGCCAAGTCAATGGATGCACCTGTTTAAGAATTGGAGTGGCATATGTCTCTCTCAACTTTTCAGCGTCCGAATAAGTCAAGCAAGGCACTGGCTTGAGTTCAGCATACTGCAGAAATGGTCCAAAATGAATACAAGAGGCCACACCGCTTTATTTCCATAAACGTCAAATTAGGTAAGTAATAAGAACTTTCAATACATTATATCTTATTTCAATGGCACCCAATAAAATTCAGAATATCCATGGTGGAGTTCAAAGTAGAATAATAAGGGTATTAACCAGGAGGACAAAATCCATCAAGCTATTTTTTCTTAGGCATGCCAAATTATCTACCAAATTAAGGACTGCCTAGGCTGGTTTTGAGCCAAATTAACTAGAATTACAGTCAAAATCAACTCCTGATGCTTGTAATTAACAGAACAAGCAGCAGGACAAAAAAGTCACCATGTCATGGTAATTTGTAATTAGTTGGGGATTGGATACCCCAACCTATATCAACCCTAATGTGTACACTGAAGCATAGTTGGCATAACTTAAATTTCAGATATAGCTCATAGAACTATAACATGCCCAAAGACATGAAAGGAGCCTTTTACCTTGAGAGCCATACCGATGATAGCAAGAGGGAAGCCATATGTTAGCATTATTGCAGACCATTCTGATCCAGGAAGTATATTAAAATATGCTCCAAAACCATACCTACAAGGCCCACGCAAACTAGTGTAAAGATCAAAACACATTTTAGACTATCAGGTGTGCAGCTAACGAAAAAAGAACTCACGAGAGAAGTGAAACTCCAAGACCTAGTCCAATCACACCAAACGAAACCTGCAAATATAGGGCAATGATCATTGCATCATTAGTCAGAGCAAAAGTATTAATGCCAACAAATTGCATTAGGTTGACAAAGATCTACTCAGAGAGGCATGATCCGACTGTTTGCAGGAACATCTTTCTAAGTATTATGAACAATTCCACTAATCCATACCCATTTCTTGGTGCAGAAACTTAAAAGAACAACCAGCAAATATACAATTAGCCCTCACTCACTCCATTATTCCTTCTCGGTTCACACTTTGTTCTCTTGGTAGTGTTTTGTTATGGTTACTAGCAATTGTTACAAAGGCTCAACTTGAATCCTCAGATAACAAATAACAACCCAATTTAGAAAAACATTTGGGAATCGAGAATCGTTTGCATGAAGAATCAAAGCTGCTTATATACCATATACATCAACCAACAAAAACAACAGTTCATTAAAACTAGCTGCTATGGCTGCAAATATCAAAACAATAACATTAATCATAATTGATGACTGCAACAGTAACCCATTTTACAGAATCATTAACAAAACATAAAGGATTAAACTTTACTTTATTACGTCCAGAGAACCAAAACTGAAAGTACCTTGGCAAGCGAAAACTCATCGTCAGAGACAACAGCCTTGCCGGCACTAGAACCCGCACCGGCACCGGCGGTGGAATCAGCGGCTCTGGGGACGAGGAGGAGCCGGAGATTTCGGGGACTAGCAGAGAGGGGTAGGAGAACCCTAGATGATAGGGTTTGGGGGCGGAAATGGGGATGAGGTTGGGAAAGCTGAGGAGAGCAGAGGATGTAGCAACGGTTGGGTCTATGGGAGCTGAAGAGAGCTGT
>JAYMTG010000430.1:0-12502 GCA_036897565.1 Pelargonium exstipulatum
GGTCAAACTCTGCCAACATTTCAATTAAACCCAAGAAATTTCCGTTGTTGTTTTGATACAATCTTTCATTAGTACCACGAAATGCTAGACTATGTTTTGCAAGAAATTTCACAATTGAAATGATCCTTACTAACACATTTTTCCAATGGTCTTTTTCTTTTTGAAGTTGCATTTGAGCTTCCCTATCAATAGTTTTATTTTTTTGTAATCTCAAACGCAATTCATACCAAGTTGTCATATTCATAACATGTTCCATACTAGTTTCATGCTCTTTAAGTCTAGTACTAAGATGTGACCAATCCCCAAAACCCCCCATTTGTTAATTGACCTTTTGTAAGCCCCTTTTTAAAAAATTTACAACAAAAACAAAACACTTTATCAAGCTCTTTCAAATACACAAGTCAATCTCTATTTGATTTTTCTCCATTCGATAAAACTCTTGTATAAAAGGTAGCCGAAAATCGTCTAGAAAATTTATCTTTTGGACCTTTATCAATAGACGTATCTCTTTTAGGTCCTTTCACTACTAAATCATCAATCAATTTAGAATCAAGACCGTCCCAATTCCTAGGATCAAAAATATCAATATCTATATCAACATGATTATTATTATTATCATCATCATTCTCAATAGGCACATCACCATCATCAGGAGTATTTTTCTCATTTATAGGCACATTAACATCAACATCAACACCAACATCATTCTCATTTACAGGCATATGAATATCAACATCATTTTCATTTATAGGCACATCAACTCCAACATCATTCTCAATTATAGGCACATCAATTCCAACAACATTATCACTTATAGGTAAATCAATTTCAACATCAATATCATCACTAATATCGTTTTCATTTCCACTTACGCTAAAATTATGGTTTTCAGTATAAACTTGCGATTCTTTCATGAAAAACTTATCAAGAGCTCCTATTTGAGTTCAAGTTAATTCTTCATTTCTTTTCTTTTTCTTACGTTTTTCATGCCCATATTCATATTTTCTAATTTTAGAAGACATTGCAAGAAAATGTAGAACAACACAAAAATTAAGGACCGAAAAAACCTGATTATGATGCGATCTCAAATCGACAAGGAATCCATGGATAGACAAGTGAGGGGAAATCAAATATCGTCCTGCTAAATACATTGATTAAACGATCAAATACAATACAATTGAATACACTATAAGGCTATAAGGCTACCCAAACTCTAATACTGTCTTTTATTATCAAACATGCATTCAAGGAGATACTGAGATATATAGATAACAAATTTGAGATTACAAGCAATCGAAACATGCTAAATGCAATACAATCAATACTAAATTACAATAATTACTAACCTTGATTCACAATTTTTACAGGTTCGGTACTCCACACTCCAGAGATGCAAAGTAGCAACAAACTTAAAACTTTCTGGAGAAAGAATAAGAATAGGATTAAGGATTTCAATAGAAATTCCCAATTTCAGCTTATTAGAATGGAATTGAGAACTAATTAGAGGAGATGTGAGATGAGAAATTATGAATCAGTGAATATAATAATTTAGCCCTAAATCACTCTATATATATAGAAAAGAGGAGGAGAAGAGAATAGATAGATGAAAATATTACCGTTAACACCATTATTATGGTTAATACCCAGAAATTTTTGGAGAATGGAGAGGAAGAAAGAAGCGTCTTCTTCGACCTTCGAGATTAACGTTGCAGACCTATAGGCTATAACTCTAAACTCAGCAACTGCATTACTGCAATTATGATTTGTATATTCTATTTAAAAAAATCTAAATTTACTTTTATTGTTTTGGACTAATACATAAAATAGAATTGGACTTAAAGCTTTAAATAAGTGGAGTTGGGCCAGTTTTTTGGGCCCTTGTACATGAATTTAAATTTCTATAGTGGAGTTGGGCCAGATTTTGGGGCCCTTGTGCTGCTCTTGAAATTTGGGGGCCCTGTGCAACCGCCCATGTTGCACAGGTTAATAGCCGGGCCTGTCTCTTATGTAATCATGGGATGTTTTAGTGATGGCTTTGCCTCAACTCAAATTATGTAACTTGCTAGGCTAGTGAAATATTTAATTTGGTTATATGTCTTCTTTGGTCTTGTTGCCGTTAGTGATTGTGTTTTTATTAGCACAGGATGCTCCAAAAGATCCTCTTGGTGAAGAGCAGGTCCTGTCCAATGTGAATGTAATGTGCCGACTATGTTTTTCTGGTGAAAATGAAGGAAGTAAGAGAGCGAGGGGGATGCTTTCATGCAGGATTTGTGACAAGAAGTACCATAGAAGCTGCTTGAAGACTTGGGCTCAGCATAGAGGTAAGGCTTAACTGCTTCAAAACCTTCTGAGATTGTGAGTTATATTACATGTTTTGATGTGTGCCTGACTTGCAGATTTATTTCATTGGAGTTCATGGACTTGCCCCTCTTGCCGAACTTGCGAGGTAATCCATTTTCTGTACTGTATTACTGTTCTTCTTTCCTTCCATGAAAGTTGCATTAAGCAATAAAGTTGACTTATCTTTACTTTATTTTCTAATATTCTTTCCATGAAGATAAAGTCATAAATGGTGAAGCTGAAGTTCATTACATACCATATCCATCAGTGTTACTGTTGGCACGGTAGTTGGTTCTATAATCTCCTTACATTTTTGTGCTTATTAATGTTTTCAGGTGTGTCGGAGAACTGGAGATCCAAATAAGTTCATGTTCTGCAGAAGGTGTGATGGAGCCTATCATTGTTATTGCCAGCAGCCTCCACATAAGGTGGGCTGTCTACTGCTTAGTGCTCAATTACAAATCTAGATCCCAATGTCATACTGAATGTTTTTCTATGGACAATGCAGAATGTTGGTTCTGGACCATATTTGTGCCCAAAACATACAAAGTGTCACAGCTGTGGATCGAATGTCCCTGGAAATGGTCTAAGTGTGAGGTATTGAATCTTGGTGATGTTCCTTGGCATCTTAATTGTTTTATTTGGTACTATACCTCTTGTATATTGCAACTCAATGGGGATTATTGTTGATTTCTCCTATGAATGTCCTGCCCCTAAACTTACAGGTGGTTTCTGGGATACACTTGCTGTGATGCTTGTGGAAGATTGTTTGTGAAGGGGAATTATTGCCCTGTTTGTTTGAAGGTATAATTTTTATTGGAAAAAGTCTCATTTGTCATTGGTGTGGTGAGTGGTGACACACACACACACACTCCCTCTGTCTCAAAAAATTGTCTTGTAATCCTTTTTTGGGAAAGATTAAGAACTGAGTTAGTGTTGGACATTTCTTCATGTACTCCCATGTGCATTTGTTGTAACAAACTTGTAAGGATATTATTGGTAATTCATATGTAACTAACTTCTTGAAAAGGTAAGTGGACAATCATTTTGGGATGAAGGTAGTGTATGATATTTTTCTATTGTTCATTATTTTTATTTAATTATGGAATTACCATCCTTTAGTTCCTCATCTATGTTTCCTCTTACCTTCTTTTCACTGTGCGGATGCAATTATGATGTATTTTCACGTCTAGTATGTACTAACAAATTGAATGGTGCCTAACATTGTAGGTTTATAGAGACTCAGAGTCAACACCAATGGTTTGCTGTGATGTCTGCCAGCGCTGGGTGCACTGCCAGTGTGATGGCATCAGGTTTACTGCTGCCCTTCTAATTTAAACCAAATTACGTTGGTCATGTGCTCTTCTTTTTAGTTGTGCATCAAGAAAAGCAAAACTATGTATCTAGAACACTTTGACTAGTGATTATGCATTTGGATGATACTGGAACTTTCCCCTTCATTTTCAGTTATTCATTTGAGGTGTTTACGTACAATGTAATAGATGGGATGAACATAATGGTGATCATTGATGCTTTCTAGCTCCTTTTGGATGCACCTGCATTACCAGTGCAGGTTGTTTGGCGCTAATAACATGACTTGTATTTACATAGTATGCACAATTAGGAATTTAGGATTTGATAGATAGTAGCGAGAGCCAAGAGGGACCAAAGTATAGGTGGTGAAGCCAGTAGAAGATCTGCTTGTTACAAGTTCTAGATTGGTGGATGGATGATCCTATGTGTGGCTGTGTGCTAATTTAGGTGAAAGTGAAAAAAAAAACAAATATATCCTTGATAACAGGAAGTCATTCATGGTAGGCGATTGATGGATGGATGATCATATGTGTGCTAATTTAGGTGAAGTAAAAAAAAAAAATATCCTTGAGAATGGAACGTCATTTATGATTGGCAAATCTTGGTGTGTAAGATTTGTTTATATTCTAAAAGAAAAGCATCTTAGGAGGTGATCGATAGAGATGGTGAAATCATTAATTCTAATGAAGTAATGATGCATTGGTAAATCCCTTATTGGATTTGAGACTTGAAATTTGATTAAATACTTGAGTTTAATCTTTACTTTGGCACCAAATCCTGATATGCTGGAGCAAATTCACCGCGGCCTTCACAGAAATGGCCCTCAGTTAATATTCTGGAGTTGTATTACTAATTCGAAGAGAGTGGTAATTGTGTGTAATGATTAATATTTTGGTGTGAATGCCTCACTATTTCAGCTATAGGGCATCTTTAACCTTTCGTTTTATTTGTCTTGACAAAATTTTGCTCATGTCTGTAGATGATATGTTTTAACAACATTAACAGGATGCCATGATATGTCATTTCTTTGTTATCGTAGGAAATGTTGAAACTTGAAATCTAACCTTTTCCTTCATTGATTATGAGTCCCACAGATGTAAATATTGCATGCTATCATGGAACAGTGAGTTAAAGCTGTTAGTGGAATCTCTTTCTCTTGTGTAGAGCTACCCATTTGTGGATCCCTTACCTAAGAATATCCTGCATTAATAATTCTTTTTCTCTGAAGAATGCGTTAGGTGAACTGGTTTTTTACCTGTCATATGTTTGATTACTGATGTCTGACATGTATATTTTGCAGTGATGAAAAGTATTTGCAGTTTCAAGTTGATGGAAATCTCCAATACAAATGTGCCACATGTCGTGGCGAGTGCTATCAGGTTTGTACGCGATTAAATAGTTTTTCACTTTTTTTGTGCTTCATCTTTCTGCAACTAATTAATACTTGTGTTTGGTAATCTGCTGCTCAGATCATAGATCTTCAGGATGCTGTTCAAGAGCTGTGGAGGAGAAAAGATGTAGCTGATCAAGATCTAATTGCTACCTTAAGGGCTGCTGCTGGATTGCAAACTCAAGAAGAGGCATTTTCTATTTCTCCTTATTCAGATGATGAAGATAATGTACCCACAACATCAAAGAATGAATTTGGGCGTACTCTAAAGTTCTCTCTCAAAGGGTTAGTTGATAAGTCACCAAAAAAGACCAAGGATTATGGAAAGAAATCTTCATTTAAGAAAACTAAGAAAAAAGGATATCAGACACCTTCAATCAGGAAAAAGGAACCATATCAGATTTTAGAAGGGCCAAATGATGTGCATTCTTCTGGGAAGAGCTACGATGGCGACAAGAATGGTGATATGCAGTCCCTTGAAAATGAGGAGCATGATATTATTTCTTCTTCTGTTGCTGGAAGTCCGAATCAAACAGGACTTCACTTTGTCAATCAGCCAGAAGTTGTGAAACATAAGTTCATTGATGAGGTGATGGTGAGTGATGAAGATAGGAAATCTAAACCCGTCCCGATCAAAGGTAATAAGCCTCATGGTTTAGATAGTGGAGAGGATGCTGGGAAATTTGCTAGCAAGTCAAAGACTGTGAAGGCAAACAAATTGGTTATAAATCTAGGGTCAAGAAAAATTAACTTAACCAAATCTCCTAGCTCCGATACTTCAAGTTTCCTTAGAGAGCAAGATTTGATGGCCTCCAATGGTATGTCATTTGTATGATATTTAACCTTTTTATAATCGTTTTTGTAATGGTGTTCTATTTCTGTCATGCCTTATGTGGGTCATATTCCTTAATAGGTCGTGAAGTTGCACATCAGCATAGAAAAAGGGACAAGTTAATGGCAGATGGGCATGATAGCATCACTAACTGTGCTGATGGTAACGGTAATAGATAGATACCTTCATTACTTGATTAGACAATGAAAACTATGCATTTGAGTTATAATTTGCGTACCTCTTTTTTGTTTGTGTGTGTGTATGTGTTACTTACAGAAGCGAGCATTGCTGGTGAATATGACACCACTCTTTCTGACTACTCTTTGAGCATAATGGGAAAAAGAAACAGTGGGAAAAGCGTGGATGTATCAGGGCCTAAAGGTGAAGCCCCTACATTAAGAAAACAGTTGGAAGGCAAGCCAGACATGCAAAGTAAAATAGATGATGATTGTACTCCCTCACCTGTTTCTAATTCTGTACCAAAAGAATCTAAACTTTCGCTAAAGTTCAAGATTAGGAATCCTCAACTGGAAAATGGCAATTCTTCAGTTCAATACGGGGAGGAAGAAAAAAGTTTTATCAAGGGCCAAAGGTCAAAAAGAAAGCGACCATCACCCATCATGGAGAGAACGTTGTTTGATGAAGATCAAAATGTCATGCAATCACACGACAATTTGCCAGTGGATGCGAGGATACTGAAAAGGTTGGGCAAAGAGTCAATTGGGAAGGTAGTTGAAGTTCATCATTCAGCTGACGATTCATGGTGAGTTTATTCTTTGGTAAAGTCATCTGGATGACAATACTATTGGAAATCCTAGGCCCCTAGGGATAGTTTATCAATCATAAAATGATCCATTATCTACGATTTTCCTTTCGGGTTAGAGATTCTAGGGAAGTTTAACACCAAAACGCACAGGTGTAGTCAATATTTTGCCAATTTGGCTTGTGCAAACTCATTTGGACTTGGGAGGATCAATTTTTTAGGGTTGTCTCCTAGTGGTCTATACATTTACTTGGATCATGTCTTTCCTTGTGCAATGAAAAAGGAAAGATGCATTGCCATCCTTGTGCTGAATGATGGCATACATGTCATATAATAAATGTTCTAGAAATTGTCATTTGTTTGCTAACTTTGTAGGTAGATTTTGGTGCATTATGGGTTGAAACCGTTCATCTTTCCGTGCAGGCATAGGGGAGTGGTTTCTGATGTAATTCTAGGCACTTCAAAGTTATCTGTTACTCTAGACAACGGAAGAGTGAGGACATTGGAGCTTGAGAGCCAAGGGGTTCGCTTTGCTCCGCAGAAGCAGAAGAGGTCAAAAACACGAAGCTGAACTGCTTGTAAAGAGGGTGTTCATGTCATTTGTTAGACTTCCTTGTGAAAACGTAGTTCTCCGATACACAAGGCCACCCCAAGGATTCTGTATAACACTGGCATTGCATGTATCCTGTGCTCTGCCTGCTTGTTGTTCACTAATTAATGTGTAGAACTAATTTTATCCGGTTAGGGCATGGTTTTAAAATTGAATTACCAGAAATTCTTGTTTGCAGCTGTATTGTAAGTGCATGTATCAAATTCCAGTTTCTTAACTGTGAAATTATATTCATGCCTGGAGATTGGTTATTGTCTTAACTGTCTGGATGTTACGTGCTTTGTCTCACGAATCGTTGAGCACTTGGTAATGTATTTTAAGCAAATTTTGGCTATTCTTTGATCAGATCCACTCAGTTTCATAACATTACAGAGAGAAGAAAAAAAATCCAAATATGTCATGCTAAATAACAATGTGTTGAAATGGTGTCAAAATACAAGATATTATACAGGTGGAGGTGGTAAGTCTAGTAGAAGCCAGAATCCATCACAGTTCTCTGAATCCAAATCATCTTGAATTGCAAGAAAATGCAAGCCTCCGCTAGCCTTTTTTGCTTCTTCCCACGCTTCAGCCTCGATTGTAGCTTCTGGAGTTTTCTTGTAGGTAGCATAAACATATCGGGTTGCGATTCCCACAGATAGAATCAAGGATGCTCGAGCAGCATCAGCTTCAACGGAATAGACTTCCAAGGCATTCATAAACGCTGCATGCATCGTCCGCAAAAAAGGATATGTAAGGACTTAGTTAATAGATCCCAAAATCATTGGTAAAAATGGTATACAACTGCCAATAGTAAAAGCATTGAGTACAAGTACTAAAGCAAAATCTAGAATTCCACACCATCGTCAAGTGTACGCAATCTCACTTCATAACTGAAGTGATGATAAAAAAGACTTACATTGAAAAAATATAAAAAAGAAGGAAGCCAATCCTACGAACAAGGTCGATGTCTTAGTAAGAGAAGTCCAACTTATATGTAGCCCATTATTGAAATTTGACTATAACCATATTGTTTAGTGTGTCACCAGATGAGCGGCATAGGGAACCCGATGCCCAACTTAGTTTTCATGGGGAAAAGTAACAACCAAAATCTACAGTCAGAATTGCAAAATGCAGCTGCTGCCTAGAAACTGTGTGAGCAAGAAATGCACGGTTTACCAAGTAAAATCCATGCTGGTGATACAAGCAAGGACCCAAAAATGCATAGTAAGTTGAGTTGAGACACTTATAAAGCATCTGTATCTTGTAAATCAGACCATTGCATTCTAAGAAGAAATCAAGTTTCTCAAGATCACCCCGAAATATTTCGTGATCTTCATTCTATCAATTTAGCTATATCTAAGAATACTGACACAGTAATTTTAAGAATATGAGCATGAAATAGTGCTTGCCAATATTAGATACTTGTATGAATATGTTTGAGGACATAAAAACCTGCTAATGGTTTAGCACGTGAAGATGCAACAGACAACCCTGGAATCAAAGTCTTGTCATCAATTTCAATCCCCAATAAGTCCAAATCAAGACCTGCACCAAATATACGTCTGGTCTCCAAGGACGCCACTTCCTCTTTGATTGCTGTAAATAACCAAAGCAACTGTTATCATGATGCTGAAATACGTCAAGAGAGAAAATGCAGGAATTATTAATGTATAACAACGCAGCAACAAAGAAATCATTAGAGCCAAATGTTCTATGAAGTATATTTATGAGTTTTTCATTACTTATTGGATTTGGATTTAAATCACAATTTCATTAAAAACAAAAATTGTGGCTCCTATACCTGATAAAGGTAATTGGACAAATGCCCATTTCTCTCCAACAAGATTTTCTGGAAGTGCCATAGGGAAAGGATTATCCAAGGCCAGGAGTGGCTTAGATCCCTTCTGAAAACCTGGATGACGCATATATACAGTCTCATAGCGTTCTTCCAACCATAGAAGTAGAGATAGACACTGAAAGTAGCAAAGGAAGCAATTAAATAAAAATTTGGAGAATAACATTGGTAACTAAAAGTCAAAACACTATGGAAAGAGATAACAAATTAGAGAAATCCACTTTAATGTAAAGAACATAAGGAAAGGGAATTGAACATCATTCTATTGGCATCTTCACCACCTTAATGTTAGATACTGGTATGGAGTCCATCTTCGTGTTTAGATACCCAATTTTTTTGAGATGGGATTCAATTATATCCTATCCTCCTAATTCATAGTTTATAAGTCCAAATCAATTCACTCAGCATGGGCAGATTCTCTAGGTATGATGATATATATGAAGAATAACACTCAACCTCTCTAGGTTTTGGCAAAGAAAAGCACTTCAATTGGGGATTAGCATGTGTTATTAATGGCTATCATACTGACACTAAAGTACTAAGTCAAAGTATTTGCTTCCTTACAAAGATCTCAATTATTTGAAAGGAATGCTACGCAGTTCTTATCCAATGAAACAACAGTACGATTTGAAATGTAAACAACAGGTTGCACCAACTACAATTTCATGAAAGTAACATGCTTGCATGTTTCAACACTCTGTTTGTATTCAACTCAAGTGAGCCACCTTAATCACAAAAGCTTGAGATAGAAATTTCAGTGACATACATGCCCATGATTTTTTTTATCATTTCAACACAGTATGCATACAACATAAATTCTTTGAGTCACTGCCATGGATATTGCTACCTAATTTCCAATTGGAATTAATACTAGTTCCTTCAACAATTTTCCGAAACTAGCAGCTCAAAGTAGCTATTAGCACACATTAATATCAAATTCTATCAATCCATGTACTAAAAAATACACTTAACTAGTACACTAACTTACAATTCAATTCATAGTAGAAGAAATTGAAAAGACAAAGTCATGAGGAAATCATAAGCACCCTTTTACTCGCAATAGGTTTAATACCAAGCTCCTTGCATGCTTTTGTAATAATTGTCTGCATTTGTGACCTGCAAATCCGACATTACCATGTTATTTGGATGAATGAGAAAAGACACACAATTGGGTTTCCTAAAAAACACAGAAATCAATAAATAAATAAAAAATCACCGGAAAAATCGGATTTTCTCAGGTAGAGGAATATCAAGTTCATCACAAATGGACACAATAGCATCTTTGAGAGTAATGCTGTTAATGACATTGTTGGGAAAATATTTGGTGTATTGAAGCGATAACGAGTCATCACAAGCCACCAGCTCCCACACCTTCTTCCCTCTGATATCGAGAATGGGTCTGGAGCAAAAATCCAATTCCCACTCTGTAATGCTCTCGGGATCGGTTTCCGGGTCAAGGTAGCTCATTTCCGCTGTTGGGTCATCGTCTTCTTCTTCTTCATCATCATCTTCGTCGGCGCCGTCAAGCTCCGCTTCTTTCTGGGTCGAAACAGAGCTCTCGGACACGGAATTGGGTCGGAAAAGTTTCAAATTTGCTGGGTTTTTGGAGGGTTTTGTGAAGAAAAATTGTGGGAGTTTGATGGGTTTTGCGAGAGAAGCGAATTTGGAGATGGGTTTGTGAGATTGGGAAGTTGGGGTTCTGATTCTGGTGGGGTTGAAGCTGAGAGTTGCCATGGGATTGGAAGAGCTGTGGAGCTGATAAGAGTTGTGGAATTTGGAAGTTATGGAGGAGTTAGTTACATATCCAAATTCTATCCACCACACACACATTTCATTTGTTTTGCATTGGGGAAATGTCATATGCCCCCTATTAACTATTAGCTTAAATCAAATGAGTGCCTAGAACTATTTTTCAAATCATATACACACCTAAACTTACCAAAATGCTTTTTGTTAGTTATTTGTAACAGAAACTTTGTCTCTTTCATCATGTGGATGGCACATGATCATTTATTTTTCAAAAATACCCATTATACCCTTATTTGTTTAATGTTCTTCATTTTGTTCATGAACTTCATGTTCATGTTCATGTTGTTTATATTGAAAAGTTAAAATTCAAACAAAAGCTTAACAAATTCATCATTAAATTAGAAATAAAACTAGCAATTATATCATCATAGTCATGAACCACAAAACCCCACCACTGTCACCGTAAAACTGAAAAATTAAACTATTTCCAGCTGCACATCCAATAAAATTAAACTAACCACTAACACCAGTTAAAAAAAAACAGAGAATCAGTGAGGCAACAAATCACCAAACTAAATATAAAAAAGTGAGAAGAAACAAAAAGGAACAAAAAAGAAATTTCGCCGGAAAGCTTCCAGCCACCACTAATCGATCGATTAATTCAAGCCCATTATATTTCACAGTGATGATATGCATATGTTAGGTAAAGAGAATCAGCCACCACTACTCAATCGATTTGTGCATGAGTAGTCTACAGTTCATCAATCTGCACCTGTGTTGTCGATCTGCACTGAAGCTCTCACCAATCTTCCTTATGCCACCGCCATTCATCGTGAAGGGTACATACCAGCACTGAGAGCCGCCGAAATTAGATCACAAAAGCTTCAAATGCCACCGCCTGAGTCAGCGCCTTTACCTCCCTTGCCAGACAGAATCTCTTGTGCTCTCTCTTTGTCAATCAGAACAGATCTGAGATTGAAGATGCTATTAATTGTATTTCAAAATAAATATAAATAAACATATAATTTAGTGGTATTTGAAGAAAACAATAGGGGTACTTTAGTCTGTCCACGATTTTTTTTAACAGAGTTATAACAGCTACCATTTAGTAAAGATTAGGTAGGTATTTGATTTGAAAAGAAGTTCTAGGCACTCATTTGATTTAAGTAAATAGTTAATAGGGGGCATATGACATTTCCCCTTGAAAAAAACGCTGTTTCTTTACTTTCTTTTGTCATTTATAGATTCAACCCATTATCCTCTCACATCCTCAAATCCATTTCTGCTCTAAAAACATGGCATCACTGTTTCTTGCCTCTTCTTTGCATTTCACTCTCTGCTCTTGCTCTTGCAGCTCCAGCTCCTGCTCCTGCTCCCTTTGAAGGTACTTCTTCTTCTTCTTGCGCTCACATTTCACTTCTCTTCATGCCATAAAGATCTGTGCTTTATGAACAGTTTCTTTTCTCTGTTTTGTGGTGATTCTTATAGTGCAAATGTTGTTTTGAGATCCATTTTCATTACTGAGCTGTTTAAGAAATGTAAGGGTTTTTGGGTCTACTTCATTGTTTGATTAATGTGTGCAAGATAGGGTTTTGTCTTTTGAGAGCAAAAATAAATAAATTGAAATGTTGACATGTTATTGTTGGGGTTGTTCATGACTCCTCCCA
>JAYMTG010000431.1:0-12478 GCA_036897565.1 Pelargonium exstipulatum
ATGTAGATATCTCGACACATTTAGAATGATGCTGTTATCAACTATAGGTGACATGGAAATAATATAACTGAAGTCCCAAAATGCAACAAAAAGATAATCTAAAGAGAGGATCGTCACATACCGTGTTGAGAGGTTCAGGTTTGGGTTCAAGCCTTATGTGGTTATTAGCAAGTAGTAAAATCAAGTGCTCTCTCTGGTTCCTGACATTGTCCTTCTGTAGTCATTGAAATAAAGGAAAAACATAAATCATTCACTTGATAACAAAAGGTAGCAGTATATAACTATATAAGTAATGAACATCTCATCTTAGAGGTCAACAGCATGCCTGGAACCCAAACACAGCCCTTAGCCAATCAAGTATGTCTAAATCTCCCGTGGCCTGCTTGTGTTGCTCAAAAAGAGATGGCCATGTCAAGCCACGCGTGTTGGACAATGCAGCCACTGCAGCTCTTACCTGGTATAAAAAGAAGAAAACAAAACAACATCGATTAGATGATCTAGACGTTGTAACCAACTTCAACACACAACCATGAACTCATCCAAACCCATAACTACCCTCCTCCACCTAAACAATAAGAGAGTGACTAAGTTCAACCATGACTCTCTTATCAAGGATCACATGAAGGATTGGGGTCATACACAAAATCAGAAACTTCATGAGTCAGACATCAACCAAAACAAAAGCGGACATGGTTCTTGTTGGAACCGGATCTTGAGTCAGTGGATGGGTCAGTAATCAGGTCACTATGGCACATCCCAGAAGCCAAATTCCACTTCCCACCATCAACTGGGCGCTCGGGAGGCCTATCATTCTCATTACTGCCATCAAAATCCCAAGGTAATTACGGGGATTGGTGCCTTCAAGATTGGAAATCCATCCCAAGTAGGTTTCTTGTTTAGTTTATTATCTCATGCCTGTTTCAGTACCTTTAGTTTCTGCATTGTATTTTCGCTAAGTCCAATCTTATATGTTTGGTGTTTGAACTCTTTTCTCCCTCCTCGGAAATTCCATCAATATAGAGTACCTCGCTTGTCAAAAAAAAAAAAAAAAACAGTATAATTTACAGTATACCTCATCAAGCTGCATGATAGCTTGAGAAGCACCGGCAGCATCCAGGGGAAGAATGTTGTATGGCGCATAGATTTCAGTCTTTTCCTGGACATCTCTAGCTGCAGCAATAATCTAAGCACTCCCAGGAAATACAAAATTGAGGATTGCGTCATTAATCAATTGTTCAATTCAATCCAGCAAGAACAAAATAATATAATAAAATCAATCATGAAATGGGATGGAGGGACCAACCTCTTGGCCAACTTCTTCAACTTTCTCAATCTTGTTAACAGCACAAAGCACTTCGAAAAGCACTCCAGCAGTCTTGTAGGCCTTGCCAACTTGGGCTCTACGAACAACAACAGCGCCATTAATTGAATTACAAAGTAATTACTTCCAAATTAAGGGAAATGAAAAAAAAAAAAAGTTCTCTTCTACACATACCTATCTGCACGATCTCCGTCCTCCAGCGCCTTAATATAGTTTTCATAGAAGTGCAAATAGAAGCTCTGGATTTCTTGCGCATCAGACTTCTTAACCCTAGATGCGAGACTGGAGGCATTGTCCTGCAAGTTTCAACCAACATAATTTCAATTCACCACTCCTTCCTCTCCAAATTTCTGAATGCGAATGGTCAAGACCTAGCACGGAGAACGAAAATGGCGGAAAAAGTACAAAAATAAATAAATCAATCAAAATCAAAAGAAGAAAGAGACGTCTGCGTACGTGACGAACCTGTAGATCGTGATCAGATGAGGAAAAAATAAAGAAGAGAAACTGAATTCAGGAGAGTGAAATGACTGATCTAGTCGAAGGAAAATGGCGGGAAAATTGTGGCAATGGATTATGACCGGTTCGATCTTCGGTCCTAAAATCATAGTTTCAGTCCGGTCTTGAGTCGGTCTGGTCCGGTCCGATTCTGAACCGATCCCTAATCCCGGGAATGAAAAACTATAAAGAGACCACCAAGCACATGAACTAACTTATAAGGGGTTATTCCAGTTTAATCTGCGATTAAAATTTGGTAGGGAGAGATTCACAGTCTCGAATGAAGATTAGTCTAACTTGTGGTGTGATTAAATGTCCAAAATGTAGTCGGGTTTCTGTGTATTAAACCAAAATTTTGAAAGTTAGTTAAGCTAGTTATGAAATGAATCATGAGTACCCGCTCAAGCCTCTGGAGGAGAGACGTCTTGAACTGCCGGACGCCACGGCCGCTTGAGTTCTGATCCACCCGATGCGCCTTCTCGAATGCATAGAACCGACCTTCAATTCGCACAAAACACATTCTCAGAAAACACAGTGATCACACACACAGAGCTAGCTCATTAGAGACACAGACGTACACAAGTATGCGACTCGGGGACGCTCCCGTTGGATCTCGTCGGCGACGCGGAGGATCGGAGCAATGGAGCCGAGGGAGGCCGGAACCACCAGGTTGTCGAACACCTCCATGGACATGGACCCGGACCGGGTGGGGCCGGCGTTGCGGGAGAACCGCCGCGACAGGGACGGCCCAGCCGCCTGCTGCTGGTGGTTGTTGCTCATCTTTATTATTGATTAATATACACTAAACCACCTCCACACTAAACATTATAATACAGAAAAAGACATGGAAATGAGATACAAAGGAGCTATCTGTTTTTAGAATTGGGTATATATATATAGATATTGAACACAAATGTGAACATTTCTCGTAGAAACATGTCGAGTCATATTCGGATCTGTAGACAATAGCTGCACACTCCATGGATGGCCTCAAAAATTACTACAACACAGCATTTGTGTCTCTCAGTCTTTGTCTTCTCAGTTTCTTTTGGAGGAGAATGTGGACTCTGGTTATGAGACATGTGTTCTTGAAAATGTGAGTGCTTGTTCGTGCCAAAATAATGTCTACGAAAGGTCAAGTTCGTGCCGTGTTGAATTCCAATAACCAGAAAATACTAGAAATGAAAATATTGAGCCTATGGTTTGACCCGCAGAGAAGAAGTTCGATTTATCTCTTAATGTATCCCACAGTGAAAGAATGTCGGTATTTGTGACCTTGGAGTGGTATTTTGTTAAGAATATTGAATAATATTTAAGGTATAAACTAATACAATTGATGGCTTTTATTTCCAAAAACTAGGCTCATCTGAGCAGCCATTGCTATAACAAAAAAAGACCTCAGTAACATATGTCAATGTCCCAAGAACTGGTTCTGTCAGGAACTGTAATTGTCAGTAGACTGTCTTCACCTCTGAAATCAATCTCCACACCTTCTGAGTTCACAGAGCAAGACTTGGGCTTTATACTGGTATATGCAATGCACCGATCGAGTTTACCCGCGCGCCCCTCTTCCCTTGATTCGTATTCCCGAGATAGAAGAAGATTCGGTGAAGGAGTCGATTGCCTCCACAGCTCCACCAGCATTATACATATTTATCAATCCAATAGGCGCGAACTGAATCTTTTCGTGGTAAACCTGTTGAATCACAGCCCAACATTGGAGAACATCATGTGTCATTTGCAAACCAAGTACAATATGAGAACTCAGCTGAGTAATAACCAACCTTAATAGGAGATACAGTGAACACATCACATTGTAACATTTCTAATGTAACATCAAATGATTCGTTCTTTGGCAAACGAGACAGAGAACCTGAAATCCCCCAAAACATAGAGAAACACATAACATTTCATCAAATAAAATGTATGGTTGTGTGCATGTTTTCTTGAATTTTCTGATAACTTATACATAATTTTCTGTTCATATATGTACCTGTTTTGTAGGAAAAGAATGCACAATCTCCCGTCCAGAGATCCCCGGAAACCTCCTCAAAGTATTCAATATCGGAAGGGTAGACCTTTTCAGATAGCTCATAATTAGCACCCATTTGAATACTACTTTCCATACCAGGCCAAGTTCCTGGCCCTTGGCAATTGAAGATGCCTATAAGCCCGGAACATTTGTTCAGATTCCAAATCTTCAGAAGACTGCAGTGTTAAAATTCCATAGCAATGGTAATTAGGATCCGAAAAGTTACACAAAGCACATCCAATGTATATGGGAAATGGAAATACCTCGTCCCATCCATTACTGGGTCCTTAAATAAACAATCTCGGGTTGGCCTCCCAGGGTATTTAGCTCTAAGCACTGTCCCGTTAGAAAGTACAAGCCTTCTAAGTATCTCAAAATCATGGTGGCCAGGTTTGTCACTGAAATCAGAAATGGCATCTTATAATCAGTGAAGCTGATCAGCTTATTCAGTAAATTTTGTGCACTCAATACAAATCCATACAAGTAATATAATCAGAAAATGATAACAACAACAAAAGTACTGTAATAGAATGTTTCAACTGGAACTTATTTTGCAAGTCCATCTATAGGTAGTTGCTCTTACCTAATATAGATTCCGCAACCTCCCACAGCTCGAGCAACAGCATGAAACTCAGCTGATTTGTGGAGGCTCTGAAAGTTATTAAACACACATAGTCAATTACCAAAATTCATGAAGAGCACTATATACATGGCAAGAAGGGCTATAACATACATAGAACATGTCCCAATCTGGGACAACAACTTCGCCAAGAAATATGCTGTTAAACGCCACATCAGCTATGTGCAGTGTCTGTGTTGCTGGGTTTTGTGGATAGTAATCATCAGAAGCTCGCGTAATGTTGTTAGTTTTGGCACTACAAAAAAAGAAGAAGAAAAGAAGCAAAATTACCATTACATGGGGAAAATGTTAGGAGATGAACTAGTAATCCAAAATAGTACAGATGCCAAGTCTCCAACGCCAAGATCATATTTAAGAATTAGGTATGCTAAATGCATTATTCACATTGTACGTAAGTATGAAATTTAAAATTGGCAGGGAATTGCAGTGCATGAGTTATATAATGATAAATGGAGTCCGTGCTCTGACCCATGCAGCATATTATATGCTGTTGTCTTGGAAGTGAGTGGTTATGGACTTCTCAAGTGCTTCTTGAAACTGCTTAGTGAGAGAGATTCGGCCTCCTAAACCAGCTGAAACAGTTTCCAGGATGTTCTGAACATCAACCTTAACCCCATCTACATCCTGTGAAACAAGATATCCATGTAGATCATCATAGAACTCGGATGCTTTAGCAGAATCAATTGTTCCAACACCATATTAATTTCTCCACAGCTAAATCCCTTTAATTTGGTGTGACAAATTCCCAGGTGACTGAATTAGTTTTGGATTGTACTTTTTGGTCCCTGGAGCATTTGGAACAAGGCCTCTCCAGTATCCCATAAGGGCATGCCACACATACACGTACCTGAAAATCGTCAAACAGAAAAGATAAAATCTCCATAGGTACGCATAAAGATTGTGAAAGATAAGGATTCATCCTAGAAACATACTTGAGGCCATAAGTCTTTTTAATATCTGAAACAAAGTCCTTCAGACCACTTGGTCCCTCACTTTGAGCTTCATTTGCTGGTCTTCGGAACTTGCTATTTTCTTCAATGCTGGCTAATCTCCCACTAAACCTGCATTTTCGAGATCATTAGTACCCAAGGATATGAAGTTCAAATGAACATGGAAGAAAAATGCATAAACTTACTGCGTCCCCTTCTTTCTGAAATTCATTAGTTGTATCTTGCCACCCATCATCTATTATCAAAAACTTTGCTGGGGTGCCTCCTTGTGATAAACTGAAATAAATTGGAAATGTTTTTTCAAGAAAGAAGAAAGTGAATACATACTACATAAAAAAGTTGTCTTAGCAAGATATGAAGCAGAAAAACAACAGGCACAGTGCAGAATTGTCGGGGAAGAAAAGAGGAAAAGAAAATATGAACAAAAAATAAAAGAGAAGCATCTTCCGACACATCAGGACACAAACACAATTCATCTCATTTACAACAAAGTGGAAGTTTATTTGAAGCAGATTGAGGAAAAGTCACTCTTCACAATGTTAAATATGAAATAGGCACACACTATCAACATTATTTATAGAATCACTTAGCCCTGCGGATGTATAATCCTCGTCATAGGTAGATAACCTCACTCTACTAAGCAACCTATGTACATTCTCTTCAAGAATATCAAGCAAACTTACTCCATTAATGATAATAATACCACAATAAAAAAAATCTCCCCATTACGCACCTGGGAGTGAATTGTTTGTACACAACAATGCAAGGTGAACTGTTTCGTGTATGATAACTTCTAACATAAGGAAGTCATAGTCTTGTTATTTAGTTTAAAAGATACTGCACCATGTTTTGATAGGGTATGCATAAAAAACTAAAACTATATTAACCTTTTTAGGCCATCTTTGATTCCTTGAGGTTTAACGTCTTGGTAGAAAGCATCCCAGGTGCACCAACCAAAGCTGTCCAGCATCCCGGGCATCTGCAGTAGTTACAGATAAGTTGAGTAAGATTTCTATTCTTCCTTGGATCAAATTTATTAGAAATGTAAACAGAAACTTGCCTGTTTCATTTCTCTGTGAGCAAAGGTTCCTCTATGCTTCTCAAGAATCCTGCATATGTAACCAGTGCATATTAAAAAGTGCCAAAAAGGATAATTAATATCCTAGATACCAACAACTACTCTGGGAACTAAAGCAGTGAACTTGAGAGGTATATGATGTCTTAAGGCTTATCTAAAGCCTGATGCTCGGAAACACATCAGAAATTAGCTGCAACTACAGGTGCAGTAACATTCGTGCACTAACTAGCTAACATTTCAGAGATGTAGTTAAAGCTCAAGGTTCGCTCAAAAAGCTAACCCACTTTATAGAATCCTTCATCAGATCGAACGGATGATTTCCATAATTCACAAAGACTGCTTTTAGTGATAGTGAGGTAACAATACCAGGGTCACCTATCAAAATACATAAGAAGCCCACATCAAGATATCACTAGAATAAGATAAAAAAAGGAGATGACAATTGGTTTGTTGGACTAACTGTTTTATCTACCATTTTATTCATTCATATATTTCCCGAGAAGGAACACACTTTTCATTCTTAAAGCATCATTTCTCATGGCTGGAAGGCTCTCTCCATTCCAGTCATCACTGAGTGAAAGCCCTTAACCATTGTTGAGCAAAATTGAGCTGTCATGCAATGCAATTCACCCATTAATTCAATGTTCCAAGTCCATACTTAAGTCTGCACTACATTGCCAGTACATTCTTCATCATGATATGACAGATCGAGAACAAGATGCATAAAGCAATTTTAGGTAAAATAGCAAGTCACAGCTTACCACTTTCAACACAAAACTCAAGCTCATTAGATGAGTTCCCCTGCAGGCTGCTTCGGAATTCACCATCTTGCTGAGGCAAAAAAACGATGTAAGTAGATCCATTAGACACCGCACCAATATCCGTCTCTTTTACTTCCAGCAGCAGCATCTGGGTTTCAGCAGGAATGTCACTTCCTGACCCACTCGTGGCGTCATCCACCAAAGCTTAAACCGAAATAGGGACAACAACTTGACATCCCTGCATCACACACACACATGAAACAAACAATTACTTTACGAAGTTAGAATTCCACTTAACTAGACCAAATGCAAGAAATTCAGAGGAAACAAACAGCATTTGTACACAGTCAATACCAATAAAAGAAGAAAATAGGGATTTGTAAATTTTGCAGTGACCCAGTTATAAATTTTGCTCCTTTGAACTCCACAAGGACAAATAACAAACAGTAGCATCCCCATTCCAAGTAGGCAAAAATAGAAAAAAGAAGAGAAAAAAATACTGTTTACACCGAATTGGAAATGCACAAAAGACCTAAAAAACACAATCAAAATGGGGCTCACTCAATGACTCCAAGCTTGAAAACATGCTGGGCACGGCTATCCGAAGAAGTAGCTCCCACAAAAGCAGAGGTATCCGTCAATGGCGTGACAACAATGTTGTCAGGGACGCTTGTCAAAGCTTCCTTTCCATCAATGGTCAAAGTCCCATCTTTTAAGGATGTTTTTGTGTTCAGAAACATGTAGTACTGCCTCCATTTGTTGATCCCCACACACCCTCTGGAGAAGACCCTCCTGTTTGGAGCCAAAAATGTGGAGAACCCAGAACCCAGCTGCGGAGATTTCACTGGAGAGAGCATGGTGGTGACTGGTACTGAAATGTTAGGTTTTGACCGTTGGAAAAAACAGTTAGGTCAGGAGGTGATGGTATGGGGTTTTGGGTTACTGTAGAAGGATGGGATTGTGGTATATTTGTTGGTTGGGATTGTGGGATTTGAGGAAGATGATAAAATGGCCTCTGCTTATAGGCCAAGAGGCCATATTTCCTCTCCACCATCTTTTTGGACTGTGCTTTGCTCTGCTCTGTCATTTTCAATCTTCAATGGGTAAAAATGTATCCTCGCATTTTTCAGGACAACTCTGCCCCTTCTTCCACCATCTTCACATTCAAGTGATTGATTGGCTGAGCTTTGTGACAACCTAGGGTTTGTATTGACCCTTGATTTGAAGAGGCAAGTAAACAAAATTTGTTTTGTGGTTTATGCAAAAACGAAGCAACTTGGCGCATGCGGCCGCCTTACATGTCAAAAAGGATGTGATACATAGAAAGTAAGTTCTATGTTTTTGAGCAGTTTTGATTTTCCTGGTGGGGCAATGGGTTCCATCTTGTGTTTTCTGTAATGGATGGGTAAGATTCAATTTCATGAATACCTGCATTTGACATGTTTGACGGCTACATGTATGAATCATTTCCCATTCAGAAAACAATCGAAATGGGGATATGAATTCTAAGCATACTATGCAAAACCAGAAGAGTAATATATCATAAATGTAATATTCTCTATCTTGTAATTATTATCCAACTAATTAATTCAAATTACATGAATTCTAGTATCAAAATCTACCTAACTGATAAAAGAAACTTAATCTAACAGTTTAGAAGCTGGGACTACCATATTAATGATGAGAACCATGAATATTAGAAACTGTAATGGGACTCCTCACATAGTGGTAGCCATCACTCCACACAAGCTCACCAAACACATAGTTTTCTTGGGATATCCCCTTGGAGCCCTTGGGTTTAAGGGTCACCTTGAAACTCTTCTCCTCACCCCTTTTCTTGAACTGCAAGAAACTAGGCTCAACAGTGACCACAACACCAAGTGGGTGATTGACTCTGGCTCTGTACTTGCCTGGAGAACCAACATTCTTGAGCTTTCTAGTCACAGTGACTGAGCATGAGAGGTGTGACATTGTGATGGAGGGATAGTTGAAGTCAAGAAGGGCGTGGGAGGACGAATTCGGACATTTAAAAGACCCACCGGAGAAGAGAGCAACCATAGTCTTATTGTAGCCCAAAGCACATAGAAAATTCAAGTAATCATCAGGTGTTAAGTCATAGACCAGGCCTGGGTCCTGGGCGCGGTTTGGCCTAATATGTCCATTGCCATAGTTGAATGGCGTCGCCTCGTGGGAATGGGAATCTTGCATCACCCCCGGGACATCATCTCGTACTCTAGCTGCATTATTTAGAGAAGGGACTAACTATATGTCTAGTTCGGGATAACAAGCTTTAAAGAAATAATGAAATCTCGGTATCAGTCTTGCATACCTGTTGTCATGATGGCGGATTTGATTGCAGACGGGCTCCATTCGGGGTGGAGGGTCTTGAGAAGGGCTGCAACCCCCGAAACGTGAGGGCATGACATTGAGGTACCCGACATGAGGGCGTAGGGAGTCTTTCTTGTATCAAAACTATGATCTGACACGGGTTTTGCTTCGGTGTAGGCTGCTAAGATGTCTACTCCAGGTGCAGTTACATCAGGCTGAACACAAATAGATAGTTAATGACCTCAAAATAACACAAATGCAACTGATATAGGTATGTTCAAATGTTCAATACCTTGAGGATCTCAGGTGTGACAGTATTTGGACCGTTGGAGGAGAAACTAGCCATTTTCGGAGCAGGCTTGACCCCGAATTCAGCTGATGGGTCTGTAATGAAACCCAGAGGGTTACTGTCAAAGATTCAATTTGGACATTATTAGAAGATTGATAATTAAATTTTGCATAACAAAAAAGAGAAGAAAAAAAGTGGGCTTTACTCAGAAGAATTGATGTATTTCATGACTTTTACACCATCTTTGTAGTTGATGTGCACTGCTGGGAATATCAGCAACAATGTCATTTCCATTTTCAATGGCATTGCAGAGAATCATCCCAGCAGCACTAGCAAGAAACGCCGCGTGACTCTTCTGAACCGTATCGTTTTCTCCTCTCAGACACACCACAATCTTGTCATAAGATCCAGAGACCCTTCCTTGAAAAGCAACCTGCAAAACACAACACAAGTTAAAAACCATATACAGAGTTAACGACTGAGACTTAACCAACACACATTAAGAAAAAAGCTCATCCTCACGCATCAGTATCGCTTGCATTGCAAGATTTATCCCGAGTCCCGTTCACAAACGGGTACAATCTAGCTTCTGGCAAGGGTTTGGAGATACTTAAACCCTGAACATAGTACAAGACAGAAAAATGTTTAAGAAAAAAAAAACATCATTGTTTCTGGTGTTTTGATGACAGAAAACTTAATGTATACAACCTTAAATCTCTGGCCATCGCGGAGCTCAACGTACGCCAGGAAGTCTCTGTCAATGGTGCTAGCTCCAACACTGATGACCCAAGGAGAAACATTTGTGACTGTTGCAGGACTAGGACCAGAGTTGCCAGCAGAGCACACCACAACAATACCTTTTTTGATGGCATGGAATGAGCCAATTGAGATGGAATCATTGAAGTACTCATCAGGATCTCCTCCAAGGGACAAGGAGATCACATCAGCTCTATCATGAATGGCTACGACAAATGCTTTCAGGATATCAGCATCATAGCATACTCCATCCGTGGAGCTCACGCGAGGCCAGCAGACCTTGTACATAGCAACCCGAGCTTTTGGGGACCCTCATTTAGTTGTCCCGTTGGCTACACCGACGAGTTTGGCTCCGGGCACAAAGTTGCCACCAGCAGTGGACAATGTGTGCGAGCCATGGCCTACGAAATCTCTCGCTGAGTATTGGATTGGATCGATCAGGCATATGTTGGGATTGCCTTTGCCATAAAAACTTGCTCCGATCAATTTCCTGTTGATGACAACTATGTTAATATACATCAATGCAACACAATGACAAAGCCAAGGGTGGACCGTAGTAGGCGCATGATAAATAACATACTTAATGCTACATTGTAACAAAGTTAGAGGTGAGCTAGTAGACAAGTGTCTACTCTAGCTTCCAATTGACAACAACAGTAACAACGTTAACATGCACCAATGCTGCTACACAATGGCAGTGCTAGGGGTGGGTCAGAATAGGCAAGTGTCCATTATAGCCTGATAAATAACATATTTCTAATAATTGAATTGATGTTGATGATCCGAGAATATCACCACAAGTTAAATGATTATGTAAAATCTAACTGAGATTATAAATAAAACTTGTGTACTGGTGTGAGTAAAGGTTAGAGAATGTTGTGCAGAAATGAATACGCATAAAAGCAAAATTTAAAGAAAATGTTGACTATGGATTGAAACAAAAGCAAAAGCTTCTCAAGAATTCATAAATCTACTCACAAGTGTAGGTAGATACATCCGATCATACATGTACGATAATACATAATTTCGATGGAGGATTTGAAATGTGAAATCTAAGAACATATTTTGACTTGAAAGCAATTTTCATGATCTCGGGAGCAATGTAACTAAAAGAAAATGTTCGCCACAATATAACAACTTCAATTGACATGAAGGATGATGTGGTGTTTCCTGCTGATGGGGAGGTATAACACTTGCTGTAACCTGTCATAAGAACTCGAGTAAAAAAATTGCAAGCCAAAGAATCAAAATAAGTGAAAATTCTAATTAGGAGTCAACTCTAAAATCTGAGCAAGTCCAAGGGGTCTCAAACTATTTAACTCATAAATTTATATGCACAAAAGCTCGAATATAATCCGAAAACATTAACATAGAAATCATGAGAAATTTAACATTCAAAGAAATTGTTCAACGTCATAAAGTTACATAATACTATCCCTTATTTGGGTCTAAAATACAAGGCCACAAGAGATAATAAATTACAAAGTAAAAATAACATTAAACGTTTCAAAATAAATAACCCAATCTTTCGAGGCATGTATTCCATCAATAGATGGATACATCGAGTTTTCATATACTCATCCTGATAATTTACTGCCGCTGCATCTTCTTGGCCCATAGATTTCTCTGAGTCTCCGAAAACTACACCAAAGGATTGATCAATAAATTGAAAGAAGTATACAATATATATAAAAATAGAATATGTGTCAAACTTTTGTGGGATTAGGATTTAGGATAACGAAAAAAGAATGTGTCAAATTAACAACGGTGTGTTTGGGAACCCTCATTTGATTTGAAATGCTGGATTTGAGTCAAATGAGGTGTT
>JAYMTG010000432.1:0-12477 GCA_036897565.1 Pelargonium exstipulatum
ACGTGTTTTAGTGATTGTAATGGTCGCTGAGTAGATCAAAACGCGTCTCACACGACCATGTATTTTTTATTAATTTTTGTGACATCTTTTCAATTGAAGTTTCGCGCTGTAAATGGACTGAATTATTTATTAAATATGCGCGAAAAAGGAAGACAACACTTTGTATCTTTCAGTTCATTTTGAGAAATCACAAGATGTTAGTTTTTGAAGACTCCCTCTGGTGGCAAACCAGGAAACTCTGCGTATTCGATCTGTAGGTCTATAATTCAATCTCTCTTTCTCTGTGAGAAGGAAACTCATTATTTATTCCATCGAATGGCCGGCTAATTTTATACTCTTTTATATTTCAATTAATTTGGTATGTTGTTATTTATTAATTGTTATTAATGAGCGAATTATCAAATTGTTGTTTGTTACATCGAGTTGTTATCTAATTTGAGTATTTTAATCAAGTTTCAGCTGAACTTAGGTTATGGGTACCAGCACCTTTACGTAAGTTCCTATTCAACAGTTTGACGGACATGATTATCCGGTCCGGTCTGCGCATACGCACCTATTTTCAATTCATGAGAAAGTTTATTACACGGTTCAAGACCCTGTTCTTTCTGCATGTAATCGTACTGATGGGTGGCATGATCAAAATGCACTTGCGATGGTTATTTCAGACAAATTGGATCGGAGAAATTCGCTTGCACAATGTGGGAGGCAGTAGCAGAAGAATTCTCTCGTACTTCAGACCTTCAGATCACCGACCTTCGTGAAGAATTACAATGCATGAAATACAATCTGACTGATTCGATCTCCGTGATGTATTATGTGGTGGATTATCGTTCCAAAGTGTCTCAGCTCAAGAATTTTAACGATCCGTTATTTAACAAGCAAAGTATATTGGCATTTCTACAAACGTTACCTGTACAATTTCATGTATTAAGAGCAACTCTAGAGAGCTGCCTGACGAATTAACCTGGGAAAAAGTATTAGCTGATGTTCTTGAATTTTACACTCACCATGTGGTATAGGATTAAATAATTTTAATAAGGAATCATTTTTTGGGGAAAGCTTGGCGTGTCCAAATAGGTAGGTAAGGAGTTAGACTGGTATAACTAAATAGGATAAGTGGGTAATTCTACAGGAAAGTAACATAAAGGAACCTGCCTATACTCCAGATAATTAAAATGTCTAAACATGAGAGTAATTTATTTCCTATTATCGAAAAAGGTTAGAAAAAAGGGACTATATACAAATAGGTAAATACCTATCAAAGTTTCAAAAGCATAAGGTGAGATCGTAACCTCTTTTAGGTGATAGGTATTTATTCGATCATAAAATATTATTCATAGGAATAATTACGATGTTAGACACATTATAAATTTGAATCGTTTACTCGATTATCTAAATTTCTAAGAGCTAATAAAATATCATACCTGATATATTTAATTATTAGTTTCTAAACCTGACATTACCTTGACAATTTTGATTTAATAAACTAAGACGGAGTCAATTTCCATGACTATATAGTAGCCCTATCTAAGAAGAATTTTCCCTAAATTCACACCATTATCTAGGCGTGTGCCTAAGCACCGCCATTACTGGCTTACGTGACACAGGTCTACTCTTCCATAATTAAAACCGATTCAATCGAATTAAAACACGAAATCATTATCGAAAATTCAAACAAATTTAACACTCGAAACTAATTCATTTTATTCTTACTCGAAACATTATTAGAAAAATAAAAACATAGAAAGAAAAAGGATTAATTACAACGCGATCGCGTAACACTTCAAAACGTACGTACTAATCACCATTCAAATTATTATTGATACCTACTACGTTAGGTAGGACTTACCTAACGTCCATAAGTTCAACTTTTCCCCACTCTCATCACTTAAGCCCAGAATCATTGAACAATATGTAGATAGGTTAATCTACCCAAATAAATTCAGGCAAATTAACATGACCTATGCTACATAAAATTCTCCCCTGGCAAACTGAAGTGAGGAGATTGGGAAAAAGTTGTACTTTGGAAAATTTTCAAATTAAAAATATCTTCGAAAGACAAGTACAAAAATTTGATAAAAATTTAAAGATAAAAAACTCGAAAATTATAAAATAAAAAGATCATAAATCACAGCTGCTGATTTAAACAAAAATTACAAATACAAAAAAGGTCACAATCGAGAAAAAACGTCATAATCGGGTACATAGTCAAAATCGGTAGAAAAACAAAAAGAAAAAATACAAAAAATACTCGAAAAAGAAACAATAACATTGTACAAACTCGAAAAAGGAACGAAACCTATTTACCGTCGTAGCGACCGTCGTCCACTCCATCCTTCGTCTTTTTCGCTCGAATGTAGAGGAGTATGTGTTCGAATTCCGCTCGAAGTTGATCGGGTGACATCATTCGAAGGGTGTTTAAGATGCCATCTACTCGAATCAATGGCAACATCTTCTTGCAACGGACTATTCGAGGAGTAGGATTTGTTCGCGTACCTTTGAGCGTAAATTCGACCTTATTATCATCGTATTTGATAATATTCGATGTAAAATTCCGTCCGAGAATTATGGTACCTTTAACTTCACCAGAAATTCGATAAGGTTGAAGTTCAGTAACGTAGCAGTTGACGATATGCTCGTCATTTTCGTATCCTGGCATTCCAGGGTTGAGAGTGATCGGAAAATATACTGAAAAGTTACTTTTTACTCGAAAATCGTCGCGCCAAGGAATATAAATCACCGTCTCCGCTTCGAGTGCTTGCTTTGTAATCAACCCCGGATTCGACCAAGCCAAGTAACTGACCACCGAATTCGACACGAGAGAATGCTGTAACCGGGAATCGTAAATTACTTCGATCGGTTGATTTCGCACTTTGCCCAGGATGGTAAATGGCCATGCTAAAGCATCTCGTAAACTTATATAAGTCCAAATCGGTCCGTACAAATATCGAGCGTTATGGGAATCATTTTCAAAGGTGTTTCTCACGAGGTTCAAGTGGTTTTTCCACGCATTAGCCTCTGTCTCGATCCTCGGTATTTCGTAGGTTTGACGTCGGTTGTAACTTTCGATCATCGGCTCAATGATTTGGAATTGTTGGTATATGCCTCTGTTTAAACCGCGCCAAATTTCGATATATAGATTCTGAAAAGCACTCACCGGACAATCGAAATTTATTCTTAAAGGTTCTCCTTCGTAATAGTATGGGATGAAGGCGTGAATACGATTAATTGGAATTCTATCTTCGTCGATCAAATATTCCGGAGCGACTTGAATGGCGTTAGCAGGAATCGGCTTAAATCGAGGTTCGATGGTGGCAGATTTTTTCGCATTTGGTACCGACGTGTCCGGAGAAGCGAGAGATTGCTTGGAAGTCGAAGCGCCTGAATTCAACGAAAGATTCATATTCGAACCAAAAGAAACGTTCTTTTTTACATTCGAGTCTACCGCCGGTGTTTTCGCAGCTGGTTTCTTTTTTCCAAATTGTACGTCGTCATCAGTTTTCGATTTTGTTTTCTTTAAAGATGACTTCAACTGATTTTCGATGCTCGATGACTCAGAATTCGAATTCGAAATAGATGATCTTTCAGGAGCTTCAGGATTCTCGGGTCTGATAGAAATCGGTAAATCGTTGAATGCGCAGGAGATAAATTCGTCCATATTCGGTATGATCAACAATTCATTAGGTACGAAAGTTGAAAAGGAACGAATCAGCGAACGGTCGAATGTGGTTGGCTTAAATTCATCGAGTAAATAGTCGCAGCCAAAAGTCAACGTCAGAAATTCGTTAACGTATAGACGGACTTTATTGAGCAAAAACTCGAACGCAGCTTTTTTCAAAGCTTCCGAAAAACTCAATGACTCGACTTGAACGTTAATTCGATGACGGATCGGGCATTCGTAGTTGAATCCAATAAATGGAAATAATTTCTGTTCTTTTCGCTCGACGATAATATCCAATTCTGCAGACTGGGGGGTACACATAAACACTCGATCGTCGGGAATAAATTCATTCTTGATGAAGTGAACGTGACAGTCGCTACACTTGGAATAGAATCGATTATTGTGGATCTAAAACAAAAGAAAAATACAACACAATTCTAGGTTAGTTACTACTCGAATATCGAAATATACAATATTACGTATCAGTAACTAAGAGACTAGACTAGCAGACATTTCGACGAGAAGGCTTAAGACTTTTTCCCTAAAAGTTTGAGTGTCTGTGCTCGCATTATACTTTTTCAAATGCTTGATATTCTCGCTTATGACGTGTTCTGGATTGTCACATTCTTCAAGTTCATACACGTTTGGTTTCTTTTCGACGATAACCTTGTAAGGACCTTTCCAACAGTCAGATAATTTCGCTGATATTCCTTTCTCTTTACTAGAAAGAACTCGATTTTTAACGAAAACCAATTCACCAGCTTTTAATCGGACTGGTTTAAAATATTTCTTGAAATATTCTATTTTTCGATCACGATCTTTCTTGTGATTATCAGCGACGATTTTTTCGATATTAGCTGGAACATGTCTTTTCTTGATGATATCTATTAAGGGATCTGGAACCACTGTCTTTTTTACCACTTCGAATGGAATACATCCAGTAACTAAACTTTCGGTATAATTTAGTTTTTTCTCAACTGATGGTAAAATTCTGGCCCAAGATTTCTGCTTGCGACTGATATATTTTCGCATACTGGAACCAATCGTAGCCATGATTCGTTCAGCAGGATTCGAATTTGGAGTATAACGAGATGTGTATCGTAACATGATATTTTGAAATCTCCAGTAATTTCGCCAATATCGAGAACTAAATTGGCTACCATTATCAGATAAAATCATTTCAGGTTTTCCAAATTCTGTGATCCAACTTTCGACTTTCTTTATCAAATTTTCAGAAGTGACTACTTTGACAGCATACAATCGAACATATTTGGTAAAGTGATCTTCGATAACGAATACTGAATCACAACCTCCAGTACTTGGTGGTATTGGACCAAAACTATCGATGCATAGTATCTGATTAAAACGTTCAGACACAATAGGTGTGATTGGACCATATAATCTCGATGATGAACGTGATGAGATTTGACACGGTATACATTCAGCAACGAATTGATGAACTTGGACTGTCAGACCTGGCCAATCGAAATGTCTACGAACGATTTTGATGAGTTTCGTGATACCAACATGTCCATACTCGTGATGATAGTGATGGATAATATCTTTTCGAAGTTTTAATGGCACATAAATTCGCCATATTCGATCATTACGATTTTGAATCATAATCAGGTTCAATTTTTCATCGAGTAACGTTTGATATGGCTCACGACTCATCCACATTCTGATTTGGTCATCTTTATCTTGCAAAGCTCGAAATCGTCGAAACTCTGTATAAAGGCATTTTGGTGGTAAATAATTAAAGAGAAAAATCGTGAAGTTTTTATCATTCTCAGTAATTTGAAACGTATATCGAGAGAGAAAATCTGCAATAGAATTCTCACAACCTGCAATGTGTCTGATATCGATTCGAAAATTATCCAAATAGAGAAGCCACTTGATAATTCGATTCGGTAATAAGTCATTTTTCTTGAGATAGGTAACAGCTATATTATCTGTATACAAATGAACTTTATTACCAGCGAGGAGATAGTAGTTTTTCGCCAATAAATGTACAATAGCGAGCAATTCTAACTCCATTATCGAATAAGACTTTTCATAACCTTTTAATACTCGAGATGTAAATGCAATTGGCATCATAAACGTTTTTTCATTTTTTTCTTGTTCTTGCATTACAACTCCACCGATGGCTTTAGTCGAAGCATCTGAGTATAAATAAAAAGGTTTATCGAAATCGGGATATACCAACATCGTTTCTCGAGCTAATTCTTGCTTTAATTCTTCGAAACAAAGTTCTCTTTCTTTAGTCCAAACAAAATCAGCTTTACTCGAAGTCATAGCGTACAAGGATTCGCAGAGAGCACTGATATTCGACATATAAGCTCGATAGTACTGGAACATTCCGAGGAATTGTTGCATTCCTCGGAGTTCCATTGGCTTTTGGAAATCCAAAATTGGTTGGATTTTAGCTGGATCAGCGGTAACTCCTTCTTCAGAAAACACCATTCCTAGGTAATTGATTTTGTTCTTACACCATTGTGTTTTCTTTAAATTGAGTGTCATTCCAGCCTTTTTCACTTTCTCCATAAATATTCGAATATGCTCTAAGTGTTCTTTGAGCGTTCTCGAGAAAACAACGACGTCATCAACGTACACTCCAGTGAAGTGTTCGCAACCTTTCAATACAAGCAGCAGAGCGTACACAAATGCAGCCAATGAATCTTCGGTACCGAAACCGACTACTGTCATTACAAAAGGAATACCATCGACGACAAAACTTAATACAATTTGTTGGTTTTCATCGAGACCAATTTGAAGAAAGCCACAATTAAAATCGAAAATCGTGAACCATTTCATACCTCGAAATTTATATCGCATATTCGAGATATTAGGTACTTCAGTAGAATGACGTAAAATGTATTCGTTCAAAGGTCGACCATCGATACAAATTCTGACCTTTCCTCCACCTTTGTCAACGAATACTAGACCAAGTTTATATGGTGACTGTCGTTGAACAATTTTACCATCTTTGATCCATTGTCGAATAATTTTGAATACACCATCTTCGTAGCGATGAGGAATAGGACGTGTTTTTACCCAAATTTTCTCAGGAGGAGGCAGAACTCCACCTTTGAATACCAGAGTGTGCGTGTACATATTACACAACCCTATCCTATCTTCGAATATTTCAATATTATCGTGAATACTATTTTTTAACTCACCTTTTTCAGGATCAGGAATATTGATATCCTGAACCGTTTCGTCGACTCGAAGCATCAATTCACCATCGATGACGTATTCTTTATTTTCGCTGATGGAGAAAATTTCTTCGGTTTTCATCGCGGTGATATATTTTACTTCGACTGGATCTTTCTGCTTTGGATCTTTTTTCAGCTCGAATCGATGTGGATTTTTTTCGCTATCTTTGAAGAAAACGTCGAACGTAGTATCGTTAGATGGATCTCGAACTTGAATACGATTTTCAGCCATATGAGTCACCATTTTAAACTCACGTTGAAGATTTCGACCAACGATTAATTCAGCATTGAGGTCTTTCACAACGAAAAGCTGGATATGAAAGACGCTTTTACGAGGTTTTTGAGTTGGAAAACTGAAGGTAACGTATGACATTTTGGTAATTTTCGGATGTGATTTACCAGCGGCTAAGGAAAATTGTTTTCCCATACCTTCAGCTTTAACCTCGCTTTTTCGAAGTTCAGGATGTTCGGCTAAAATGCGTTCGTATGCATTTTCTTGAATTAACACGTGAGAACATCCTCCGTCGATCAAGGCATCAATTTTTACTTTGCCAAACTCGAGTGTGATTTTAGGTGAAACGTCTTTATTCACATACTCGATATCGACTGGATTCAGAACTTCGATGACACTGTGATTTAGATTGAATATCACAGGTTCGTCAACGTGACCATATAAGCTGCCACTTAGATGTTCTTCTCGCTGTTGAATATGTTTCACTTCAAGATCTTTCTCGAATTCGAATTTGGTATCGATTTGACATTGACTTCGGAAGAATTTTATCATTTCCCATTGGAGTTTTTGGAAACATGCGTTACTCCAATAAACACAGTTGATTTCTTTTGAATTCGTTTTATTCAGTTCGTATAAATTCTGTTTAACTTGATACAGAATATCCTCTTCGTAAGTATAAACATACCATTTTTTCTCATTTGGCCATAATTCATTGCGTTGAACGAAAAATGAGAATATGTTCCAAAACCGACAACCTTCTTCTTTATGACCGATATAGAAAAGCTTGCTATTAACTTCTTGAAGCGTTTTCCAATATTCAAGGTCTTCTTCGCGACCTCGTAATGGAACGGTCAGCATAAAAATTATCTTCTTGAAATGGTGTTTATCTCGAAGATTGATGACTAATTTTTTCAAATGGTGATGAAATGCTGAACTATCGAATTTTTTAGTCCAGACAGATTCTTGTAAACCAACAGATAGCAACGCAGTATCAACTGTTGATGGAATATCGAACGTTTTTTCTTCAAGTATTTTGTTGATTTGAGGAACAGTGAGGCTATCTTGACACAAAATATATTCGTCTTTTGAAGTATCAAAACAAACATATTTCATAAACTGTAGTGCAGCTCGATTACCGATATATGCGATTCTTCCACCCATAATGTACAATTTTTCTTTGATGACTGGCGGTGGTTCTGGAACAGTTGGTTTTTTGATTGGATCGCCTTTTTTTGAAATAATTTTAGCGGTCGGTTTTCGATCGGTGGAGGGAATACTACGACCATCAGTATTTCCCTCTACATGTTTAAATCACATAATCGAACGGTGATAATATCTTCTTCTTCTTCTTCATTACTTTGTTCTTCTTCTTCGTTAGAAGGATCGACTTTTTCAAATTCACCTTTGTCAGTCAGCATATAAATTTCAACATTTTCGGTTAAATTTACTTCTTCGATACTAGCAATCTTTTTCATATCAGCACTGTTAGGATCTTTCGGATTTATCGTCTTTTTAAACAGCTGACCTGGTTTGAACTTTTTCAGAAGAAGGTTTTGTTGAGCTGTACGATTATTATTCGAATTGTTGGAATTATTCGAATTTATTTTAGGCTTTTGATAACCACTGGAACCGGACGACGAAAAAGATTTATTATCGCTTTTATTCTTTTTCTTCGAAGACTTATCGATAAGAGATTTCATATGTTGATGATAATATGATGACGCACTAATATCTCTTCTTTCGATGTCTCTTGAGCCAGCTTGTTCCATTTTGGTTATTCGAGCAATTAAATTCTCAATCGAATCTTCAGGTTTACTTTCCTTAAATACTTCTCGAAATTCATAACCAAAAGGCTTGATTTTTTCGACGATCATTTCAGCAACCCATATAGAAGGTGCACAGGGATTCCAACGCATACGTTTTAACCAAAATGTAACGAAATCGGTTACACTTTGGTTCGGATTTTTCTTGTCTTTAAACAAACATGTATTATCGGAAGTATACACGTTGTTATTCGAAAATTCTTTTATAAATTTTCTAGCATTTTCATGCCAAGGAGCATCCAAATCCATTTGATTTTGGAAATTAACGAGTTCCACACCTTCGAGTTTATTTGAAAAGAGAATGTTGTAATTTTTATTATTTTTCACGTATGGTCGCATCTCCTTTTCAAATTCAACTACGAATTCTTCGGCTACTCGATGATCTTCAGCTCCTTCCCAGGATTTCAATCTTGTATTATCGAGAATCTGTTGAAGATTGAATCCTTTTCCTTCGGAACCATCGCCATTAGTTCGAAATACCACTGGATCGATTTTAATTAACGATAATGAACCAGGAATGTGATATTCGAATTCATCAGCTGCTGCATTGAGATTAAAATGACGTTGAGGAATCTCAATACACGATTCTTGAGGAGAATTGTCGAAATTAGGACGAGATTTAGGGCCATATTTCTCGAACATTTTAGCCATTGACTCAGATTGTTTCGTCATTATGGCATTCATTTGTGCTGGAGATATGCCAACAAATGTAGTGTTTTGAGTTACATTTTGGTTACCTCCAGTAGCATCAGCATCTTCGAAGCGAGTACCATTGAATTCCTCAGCTTCTCTAGCCCTTTTTTTCCAGTCCATCATTTCTCTGGTAGCCTTTTCGTGATCAGCCATTAATTTTTTAATATCGTCGACAGTCATGTTTGAAGGATCCATTTTATCGACTTTTACAGGTGACTTCTTCGGTGAAACCTTTGAAGGTGAACGATGATAAGAAACCTTCAATTCGTTAATCGATACAGTTGAAATATCTGATTCACTCGAAGATCGACGAATAGTTGAGCAAAGTGAAATTTTATCAGATGAAATTGAAATGCGACGTTCTCGAGATGAATTCGCTGATTCTTCGGATTCAGTAAACGAATGATGAGATGAAAATATTGAAGCGTTGAAAACTTCGTTTAAGTCGTCGATTAAAGAGTCGCTAAATTTCACTGGAGCAACGTCGTCGTTTGTTGAATCGTGCGTAGGTTTTATACGTTTACGAAATCTAGTCTCTTTATAGAAACCAACTGGATGTTGCAAACTACGCAAACGATGAAGCTTTATATTCGAAGAAGGTTTGGGATTAAGTTTCTCAACCAACTGTTTTTCGAGTTCGTTGGGAGAAACAACCAATAGGTCTGGCAAACTTCTCGACCACCTTCTGTGTGACTTTTTAGGAGTCACGAAAACAGCCGTAGATGATAACTCGTCGTAATCGGGTGAAAATCGACTAAAATCAGGAACTTGGTTCGCTGGATCAATAATCGAAGTATCAGGAACTAATCGATCAGTTGAAATCGAATCTTGAATTAATTCTTCGCGTGAATTACTCGACACTATGAAAGATTTCTTCAGAATGCGAAACTCACGAAGCCAGCACGACAATGGTGTGAATGAACCCTAACTAATTCCCTAACAATCCCTAACTAGACCCTAAAGCCCTACAAATTGTCAAGGAACATCTAACAAAGTAATACAAACCCTAATGATCGAAAACAACAAACAATAACATATACCTACATACTCGAAGATTGAATAATATGTATAGTGGATCAAAAATACTCGAACGTTGGGCGCCATCCTATTACATAGGAAATTTCGACACTTATTCAACCTTCGAATATTCATATAATACACATAGAAAACTAATGATAATAATAATACACGTAATATTTTTATTAAGGTCTCCTAGAAACCTATCATACCTTCGGAGCGTCCATTTTATATACCAAACGAATAAACAGAGTAAAATGGCTGGAACAATAACCAGGAACTCGAATACAGGCCGACACTCTTTCTTACGCACTTCACACTCGAAAGCTTTACAAATTAGAGCTTGAAATAATTACAAGAAATAATCGAACAAATTCAGACTAATTGCTCAAAAGTAAAAATTCGCACTAAAAGCATTCGAAACACAGAAACATACGCAACGAAAGATATTACAATACTGTTGCCTTAACCTACGCAGCAGAACACAACGTGAACAAGTTCTGATAAGGATATGCGCAGTACACGAATACAATAGATACTCTAGCAGTTTGGTTTTTCTAGGAACTCTTTTTCTATTCGATCACTCGAAGCTATTTTTATCTTTTTTCATATTTTTTTTTTTTTTCAACTCAAACTGTACTTCTTATAATCTTATAGCTAGTTTGTACTCGAATGCTCGAAAGCAATCGAAAACGTTTGGGGGGAGGAGAGAATTTAGTTGGCCTAATTATCTACTAACACAAACATATTTACACATATTTCAAGGTCTTTTGAGATGCAATTTCGTTCGATACATTATACCTTTACCTAGACAAGTACATTTATTTCGTTTACGCATTTTCATGCTCGTAAGTAGGTACAATTGACAGTGTGCTTGCTAGAAAAAACCTTCTTAACCCTTAAAAGCACGCTCCTAGGAAAAAGTTGTGAAAATTTTTTTTTTGTGATAAACTGTGTTCCAGGAGTCTAAGGAACAGCAAAAACCCCCCAAAAAAATTTTCGAGCCCATAGGGCAGATTTTATGGAATGTACACTATAGTGTACACTGCGCACGATGCTGAAACTTACTATTGAAGAGTTGTGTACACTAAAGTGTACATTGCGAACGTTGGTATGCGCTATTCAGTTCACAAAAACCTGTTTATTCATCTTTTTCTCCTGAAATATGTAGGTACTGAATGTGATAGGTATGTAAAGTGAAGTCGAGGATCCGACGAAATGATAAATGGGGGGGGGGTGTCTGAAATGTTGCCAATTTTCTAATATCGACGACCACCCTCTCCCCCCTCAGATTTTCCCAGCTAATTGGTCATTTCCAACTCACCCAACTTTTTCCGAAAATTCCCAACCTTTTTCCAATATTTTTCTTTCTGGGGGAACCCCCGTTCGGCACCCCTCTATCAGTCACGTGACTTTCATTAAATGCTCTGTCACGTAGTTTTCCACTGGTATAATATAGGTACCTTGTAACGAAGGATAAGGAAGGAAATAATCTTTCCTCTAATGGGTTTACTCCATTTGAAAACAGTAAAAGTCATAAATAAGTTGAATTTTATGATGCAGAGTTCCATTGTTATATTTTAGATAATTGAATATTATGTTGATACGTATGTAGAAGGTGTCTTTTTTGTGCGGAAAATGAAAAAACATTATTTTTTTAGCTCAAGTACGTGCCTACCTATCTGGGATACACTTATTTATATTTGAAATTCAAAATTTTACAAATTTGTTGACCGATATTTTCCTCGGTATGATGTGGATTGTGGAAATATCAGGGACGATGAAAATTACGTACCCTCATCATCGCTCAACTCGATTTGCACCAGCTTCAGAGTC
>JAYMTG010000433.1:0-12472 GCA_036897565.1 Pelargonium exstipulatum
CCTTCAATGGTGCGGGCCCTCTCAGGAAACTCATAGTTTAACCAAAAATATATATATATTTCTACCCGACAGTAATTCGCATAACTCGTTACAATTAGAGGTGACAATTTGCGCCATAACACGACACAAAATTAGCTTGTTTGGGTTCATACATTTTGTAACCGTGTCGTGTTTGTGTTGAGCCTCTAAAACATGCACATACGACGTGCACTCAAGGGGTAACAACTTGTCAAAAGTGTTGGATACTGTAGTGGTGCCAAATATGTTGAATAGTGTTGTATGTGTCAAATGTGTTGGTCCTATTGTGTTGAATGTGTTGGGTCGTGTTAGTTTCAACAAGACTCATTTAGTTAGTCTTCAAGATACAACCAAACACGACATGCACGGATTATCAGCTCTAGAACATGCATTTTGATTCGAATATTGAAACAAAATATGAGATTGGAGAGAAATGAACCTGATCATTGAGCTTGAGATCGACGAAATGAGGTTGTTGCTTAGCATTATCATTATCGATGTCTGTGTCTGCGAGCTTCCTCTTCTCGCCGGAGCAACTCATTTTCCGACCAAGATCCAAACAGAGAGAAACAGAGAGGTGTAAAGAAAAAGAAAGCTACTGAGTTCAGTGAGTTGTTGTATACAGATCAAGACTAGTCAGTGACATAAAGTGACATCAACTTTGTCCACGTGTCGCTCATTCACTACACATGAATTTTCAAAATAATTATTTATTTAATTATATACTGTTTTGTGCTTTAGTTTACGTAATGAAGTTGATGATACTGATAGATGTGTGACAGAGAAAGATGACACTGTGGAGTAGTGGCTACTAGCTAGCTAGGTTATGATTTGGGTAGTATCCGAATACCCGATAACCCCCATACCATGACCGAAACCCGCATTGCCTGTGAACCACCCAACTTCCTCGACTTTGACGAAGCAAAAAACGACGAAGCTCGAGCATGAAACATTAGTTTGAGTCCCTATTTGTTACATCGTTTATTTTCTTCAACACATTACATATTTTTCACTTGGCACGTAAGCGAAATTTCTCCTCCTGGATAGACTTTAATTCGAGTCCCAAATCATTATCTTACTACATATTTATTTTTTATGTTTAGAATACACGTCACAATGCGGACCTCTACATATGGTCTTGACCAAAAAGAGGGACCATTTTGGAAATATGGTCGACCCAAATTAACATCGACTATTGATCACATACATAAATAGGATCAACCACGAATTGAAAACAGATTAACCCAAATTAATTACATTATTACAAAATTATATATATTGAGTTAATTAATTGTATAGTAATATTTCAAATAATTAACCAATAACCCAACCTGTCATGTTTTAGCCTAACCTATTAACCTTAACTCGCAGATTGTATCTTCTCCAACAAATGAAATTTCAATCTTTGAGAGCCATAAAATTACAGCAACCACAACTTTTTCTTCATCATCATAGCAAAATCTGCAAACAATACAGACCAAAAGGCTCAATAATGTATTATCTACTGTAACTACACATCTCTATCTGGTGCGCTTTGAACCAACCCCGAGCCACCTCCAGTATGATGTTGTAGGACGTCGATTTCATCACCATCCTTCATACCAAGCTGCACATCATATTATAGTAGCCGCTACTCGTTACATTTATAGCTAAACAGACTAAACTAAACATATCACCTTAAATTTCATCGAATGTGTATAGTTTGTAACAATGTTGTCATACAAATGCAACTATACTAGTTTGATGATGGTCGGTCCCTTATGGGTTATCTACTTTCTCATGAAAGTTGTGTGACCGAATGGAAGGTCAAAACATATAATCTCGTATGCAAGTTTCTTATGTGTAGCTTAACTTTAAGTTTCCCACTCAAAAGTTTATGCTACAAAGTGTGGAGTTCAAGACATGTTCGATGAGAGAATGACTAGTTTCAAAACGTAGTTAAATTTCTTCCCATGTTCCAAAAACGAAACGTTTGTGGAAGACTGTATGAAATAGTGCTTTATTTTTATTTATTCAAGATCGAGTAACAACTCAACTGTAAAAGAAGCTTACCTTTTCTGGTGTATCTTTCTTTACAATGCGATGACCCTCGTAGAGAAACTGCAATGTACTAGGATCTGATAACACCTTTTGCTCACAATAAGCATCCATCAGCCTTTGCAGCTTCACATGTCGCTTGACGCGGAAACGTATTGTAGATTGCTTCATTCAGTCATAAAAGAAAGATGAGAAACACTAGCATATGTAGCTGAACCATAACAATCAATTTAAAAGAAACAGTGAAAAAACATCAAATCCAAATGAATATAAAACAAAATTTTCAAGTGCATTTCTTTACCAAAAACCCACAAAGATGGTTGAATAAAAAAGCAAACTTTACGAATGAAACACTCTCCTCCTAATGATTTAGGGACAGTTTCAAAGTGGCTCATGTGGTTGTCGAGTGGAGACTAAAAAATGGTACCAAAAAGACGAGATCTTTGAAAATACTTTTTTTCATTTGTATATCATCAAACAAAAAAAAGACGAGAAAAAGAGACAAACCTGATCATTCACTCTGAGAACTATGTCGTCAAGTTGCACCTGCTCTTCTTCCATGGCAGTGAGCTTCCTCTTGTCACCAGAGCTGGACATTTTCAGAGCACAACACAACCTTTACAAATAATGAAAGATGCAGAGCAGAGAGAAGAGACTGGAAAGAGCTAAGAAAGGGAAGGGAAGGTCAAATCATTAATGTGTATTGTGTAGTGACCAATGAGTGACCAAGAAAAAAAGATAGAGTAGTTTCATAATATTTTAAGCATTTATGATTTAGTAGTAGAGGGTTTAGGGTTTCTAGTTTTGTTTGTATTCTTTATGTAATAAATTCTGAAATAGTATCTCCTTTTCTCTCTCTATCGCAAACCCATTTTAGGGTTGCAGAGAGCCCAAGCTTCAGCTGCCTCCGGCGGCTCTGCCGCCGGACCGTAAACCAAGTATACTCCAACTCAGCCCCCGCTTCCATCATACACCGCCCCTATCTTCTTGCCGCCCTTCGCCGCCGCCGTAGGTCCTCCCCCGCTGTCCGGCCGCCACTTCGCCTCCCTCCAACGACTGCTCCGCCGCCGCCATCCTGATCTTCTCGCCGTAGCCGCTCCTCCAGCCCCTTCGCCGGAAATTTTCGCCTGAGGTTTCTGCCGGATCTGCTTCTTTTTCCCGATCCGTTCTAGTTTCATATGCTGTTTGTTTTTTCGATTTAAAAAGCGGTCTTTACTTCCCTTGTGGATGCTATTCCCTTGTTGGAATCTTTTGTTGAAAGTTTTGGTATGTATTCCCTTGTTGGAAGTTTCGGTTTGTCTCTCTTTTTTGGGTATTGTTTGTATGTCGTTCTAGTAGATTTGGTTCAGATGTTCAAAATCGAAGGGGAGGATGTTTCCAGTGCCTTTGGTTTTGTTATTGATGACTGTAGAGCTTCTCTGGCTCAGATCGAATGGAGTTTCACTAGTTGTTCGGTGTCTGTAACGGGTTCTATTAGTTGGTTTAGGGTAGATTATCCTGTACCAATTCAGAGTCTGTTATCCGCTTTTTTACTTTTGTAATAAAGCTTTATCTTTACCTTTCAAAAAAAAAAAAACATGATTTTCATATGTTGTTACTGGTTTTTATCAATTTTAATAAAACTTAACCATTACTTCAAATTGTCCAAGAACTAAACAAGTTTATTAGTTGAGATCTGATCAAAGCTACATGTATAGTCAATTTATTTATCTATAATTAAGATTATTTTTTTAGGGTTAGGAACTAAAAAATTGTTAAAATATAATCAACTGATGGAAAATGCAATAATTACATGATAAGAAAACAAACTGGCTTAGCCCCCAAGTAGTCACAAAATTTTCGTTATTGGGACAAGAACTTCTCAAACTATTCAATTTAGTTCATTTCTGAAACTACAAGGGCCTATACGAATAAAATCTTCAAAAGTGGGTCCAGAAATACAATAAAACCAAAATAAAAAACCAACGTAGTAGTGTATATTTTCATGGCCTAAGCCTCTTTCTCACTCATTCACTCTCTGCTTCCACGCCACCTTTCCCTCAAAAACCATAACCGATCTCGCCCATCTCCACAACCACCGTCTCCGCCGCCATGGCTCGCCGAACCCTACCGATCCTCAAGCACCTCTCCTCCCAATCCTCCCGCATACACCTTCCACGGCCCCTAATTCCAAACACCCGCTCCGTCACCTACATGCACAGCCCCGGCAACGGCGGCGCTCCGCGCTCCGTCACTCTCATCCCAGGAGATGGAATCGGCCCTCTCGTCACCGGAGCCGTCGAGCAGGTCCTGGAGGCGATGCACGCCCCAATCGAATTCGAGCGGTACGAGGTCCAGGGCGACATGAAGATGATTCCGGAGGAGGTGATTGAGTCGATCAAGAGGAATAAGGTCTGCCTCAAGGGCGGATTGGCCACTCCGGTGGGTGGAGGAGTCAGTTCCTTGAATATGCAACTGAGGAAGGAGCTTGATCTGTACGCGTCGCTGGTGCATTGCTTCAACATTCCAGGGCTGAAGACGCGGCACGAGGGCGTCGATATTGTCGTGATTAGGGAAAACACGGAGGGTGAGTACTCCGGTCTCGAGCACGAGGTCATTCCCGGCGTCGTCGAAAGCCTTAAGGTAATCAATTTTATTCATTGGATGATCTCAGTTGTTTATTTTGTTTTTTATTTTTTGCTTTTTCTGTTTGGATCTAAAGAAAATTTAAATTCTGTCATATAGAATGTTGAATACTGATACGAAAATGATGACATTTTGTTCCCATTTACATGATTGAAAGATCAGCCTACCTCGAAGAGAACAAGAACTCTTAGAGTATATTGTGTTTAGAATATATTAATGTGCAATATTGTGCGTAGATATTCAACAAACCGGATAAATTAATTAAGTCAATAATAGAACAAGAACTCTAAGGAGGGACAGGTGACCAAGGCCCTGGTTGGATCACATTCTTGATATGCATTCCATGGTCATCTCTACTCGAGCTTTGCATAGTTTCTGAAACAGGATTGTTATATTCCTTATTCTTTCTGTATCCTTTCTATTTCTAATACGCAAGTGCACATACTCTTTGGGTTTGTTTGAGTGAATATATTTTGGAGTAATAGTTCCGAAGTGTGTCAGTTTCTCATCCGGCTGTTTTGCTAGGTAATCACAAAGTTTTGCTCAGAACGCATTGCAAAATATGCATTTGAGTTTGCTTACCTAAACAACAGAAAGAAAGTGACAGCTGTGCACAAAGCCAACATCATGAAACTCGCAGATGGGTTGTTTTTAGAATCATGCCGGGAAGTCGCAACTCAATATCCTGCCATCCAATACAATGAAGTTATTGTGGACAACTGCTGTATGCAACTTGTTTCAAAGCCAGAGCAATTTGATGTCATGGTATGTGACCCTCTTAATTTCTCTTAATACAAATGCAGTATATCCATGAGTCTCTTGTCCATAGCTATTTGGTGTTTTTAACTGTTTATGTAAGTGTTGGCAAAATTGTATATATCATTGCTGTTGATGCACTTCCAAGTGAATTGGGTTGAGATGGTACTTGCATTTAGTATATACCAAATGACATGCTACGCTTCGTGCTCTACTTCAACAGATTAATCTCAAGCTTGAGCTTATCATAAGTTGTGATCACCAAGCACGGGTTTGCTATTTAATTATTTGAGCTCTAAGCAACTTTGTCACTGTAGTCTTAATTCACTTGGGTAAAAGAAGCAAGTTCTCCAGAACTAGCAATTGTGCCAATAACCTCTTATCGGCTCTGTACACCTTGCCCACATATCAAGTCTGAAGAATTTCCAATGGGTTGGCTACTATTACCTTTTTTTTTTTTTTTGAAAACGGTGGGCTACATATTTCATTCTGCTATTTAATGATGAATTATCTAGTTCAAGGCTTGAGGCGTCGAATATGGTGTGGAACCTTAAATTTCTAGTTTATGTTTCCTATGAACTTCTATGCATGCAAGTGTATCTTTACCTATCTAGCTAGCCAATTGATGACAGAGCTGTAATTTTCTTATAGGTAACTCCTAATCTTTATGGCAACCTAATAGCAAATACAGCAGCTGGAATTGCTGGAGGTCCTGGATTCATGCCAGGAGGTAACAACTATATATTTGCTACCACATTTGATTTCTTATGAGTGATTACATAACATTAATTTGTTGATGTGGCTATGCATATGATGATTGATTACAGGTAATGTGGGAGCTGAACATGCGGTTTTTGAGCAAGGTGCTTCAGCAGGAAATGTAGGAAATGCCAAGATATTGAGTCAAAAGAAGGCAAATCCTGTTGCTCTGCTCCTCTCATCAGCCATGATGTTGAGGCACCTTCAATTCCCGTCATTCGCGGATAGACTGGAAATTGCTGTAGAGCGTGCAATCTCAGATGGTAAGCATCGGACAAAGGATCTTGGTGGAGACAGTACCACCCAAGAAGTGGTTGATGCTGTCATTGCAAACCTGCTGTGAAAGATGGGATATAGGATCATTTCCGACCATCTATGAAGTTTATGCTGTCATTACACGTCGATTCAATTCCATGCCATGAAGTTTTTGATGTTTCCTGTCATTTTTAAGTATGATGTTGTAGTCTTTCCAGAAATCTTTACATTCTTCTGAAATAATTCATTTGAATCCCTATTAGTCCGGAAATATTACAATAAAGGTTGAAGAGTTTTGTTGTTCAAGTATTACATGTTGGAGGAACCTCACATTTTCCTCAATTATTGGTTGTATTTTTTTGTTTAACTGCATAGGTAAAATTATATCAGCACCACTTTTGTATAACAAATGTAACCCAACAAAATGATTTTTGTCTAGAATTTGCTCAAACGCATGCACTTTCTTTTATGAGAGTACAACAAAATATACAACACTTAATTCAAAACATAGAGTTTATCAAAGATTAACTTACAAACGAGAATTCACCAAAACTTATTCAAGCAGATAGTATACAATTTACATACACTGCACAGATTTTGAATCTTTAAATGAAATTGAAGAGCACATGAAAGAAACACAGATGGTTTTTGAGACAACTCCATTGAACTCTTGCATTGATCACTCACAGATAGTCTTATTTCCCGATCGAAACAAAGGAATTAGAAAACAAAGAAGCTATAACAATCACCTTTTATGATCTCTGTATCTCCTCATCACCATCACAGCACCTCCCTGCAAAATTTGAAATAGTTAATACATAACTCCAAACTGGAAAACAAAATGCCTCTAGTGTTCCATGCGGTAAAGCTAATAAATATCTATCATACCTCATGCATCACTAATGACTTTGCCTCTGTCTCTGCCTTCTTCTTCTTCTTCTTCTTCCACGAATAGTTGTAGTTCCTGGATTCAATCTTGGGAAAATCCTGAAAATAATCCGATCAACACGCGCAAAGTACCATATCCTCCATCTTTTCCAAAAGAGAAGTGAGCCAACCACAGTTCCCAAACCAACAGCATAACCAATTTCAGCACATATAACCTCCCAATCTATTTCCTTATTGCCAACCTTTGATGAGTCTGGATCAATGGGAGCATGACCAGTGCTTGTGCAATTTATGTCGAGAGGCGGTCCACAAAGACCCTTGTTGCCTGTGTATGACATCTCAGAAAAGGACTGGAGTTGAGTGCTTGTTGGAATTCTTCCCACCAATTGATTGTATGAGAGGTTCAGAAATGAAAGAAAATTCAAGCTTGCAAGCTCCTCTGGTATGTCTCCACTCAGACTATTGTTGGCAAGGTCTAATGACTCCATCTCTTTCAACTTACCTACAGATGATGGGATTTGGCCTGTGAAGTTATTATGGGACAAGTTGAGAGCATACAGTGATATGAGGTCTCCTATAGAGGTTGGAATTGCGCCTTGGAAATGATTGCATGAGAAATCTATTGAGTCAAATATTGTTAGGATTTTCACCAACTCCATAAAGTTGCCTTTGCTGGTAATTGTCACTGAATCCTGATAATGTATTCCAAATCCAAGATGATTAAGCTTTTGTTGGGCAGAATCTCTTTGAGCCACCATTGCTTTCCAACTTTTGAAGCTTTCATAAGGAAGTTCTCCATCAAAATTGTTTGCAGCTATGTCAATAATTTGAAGCATTGACCAACTATCTGTTGTTGCATTGCTGAGTGCACACCTTACAGAGCCATAAAATCTGTTGGAGCGTAGAACAAGAACACGCATGCTGGATATCTTCATCAACCAGCATGGAAACCCACCATTGATCTCATTGTTCCCCAAGTTGAGAACTCGCAAGCTTTTGCAATGCACCATAGATTGTGGAACATTTCCTTGAAGTTGATTGTCACTCAGATCAAGAGTTTGCAGTGAACAGTTTGGTAGAAACGCATCAGGAATGTCTCCAGTGAGGTTGTTTCCTCTTAAATTGAGTACCCCCAAATTCATAGCAATTAGACACGGAGGTATGATGCCGCTCAATGAATTGTTTGAAAAATCAACAACAGTTTCATTAAAGCGTATAGAAATATTGCAAACTGATAGAGGGATACTTCCATGAAAGTTGTTGCTTTTAAAAGACCAGAATTCAATGAAATAATAAAGGCTTGGGGAGTTCAAATATGTTGGGATAGGAATTTCACCACAAAGTCGGTTGGAACTAAGATCGAGGATCTGAAGAGAAGTAAAATTGGGAAGAGATCCTTGGAACCCCAACAAGGAGTTGTGAGAAAGATTAACATAACGAAGATTATTGGGTTTCCAAATCCAATTAGGTATAAGCCCATCAATTTGGTTGTCTGAAAGGTCCAGTTGGAATAGCGAGGATTGATTTCTCAAGAAATAAGGAAATGCTTTTAGATTACAAGAGGCCAAATATACATCAATTAGCTGATCAGAAAATGAAGAGGAGATGGTGGAAGCAGAAGCAATATTGTCCACAACTGACAAACTGTTGAAAGAAAGATCAATATGGTAAAGGTTGACAAGATTATGAAGTAGGTAAGTTAGGTCAAGGCTCCCACTGAAATTGTTGTGAGAAATGTCAAGCGACCCAAGACCCACAAGTTTGAAGATAGATGTTGGTATTGTCCCTTCCAAATTATTACTTTCCAAAACAAGGTATTTAAGTATAGAATTAGATGATGACACGATTGGAAACTCACCACTGAATTGGTTCCGAAAAAGGTCCAATTGCATCAATGACGGATGAGAAAATAGAGACAATGGGACAGTCCCAATCAGTGCATTGCCACTCAAATCAAGATCGGCTAGATCAAGAAGATTTTCCCAACGAATATTAGCGATTGAGCCCCTTAATCCGCAATCATGCAAATCCAACTCTCTCAGCATCTTCAGGTCTCCAATAGTCTCCGGTAGTGTTCCTGTATAAGGGTTAGTAAATTATCTCACATGTAAGGAGAAATATATAGTTGAAAATAGTGCGGCCTAAGACACTTGCTTTTATTGAGGTCTCCGATTCGAGACTCGGTTGTTACACTTACTTATAGAAGACATAGTGAAATATGTACGTACCTGAAAGCAATCGGTTGGCTGATAGGTCAATGGTTTGAATGGTGGCTGCAATCTTCTCTGGGAAGTTTCCATACAAGCTGCAATTGCCAAGCCCTAAGGAGGTCAAGTTTGTGAATCTTGAAAGAAAAGTTGGCATTGCAGCTAACAAATTGTTGTGACTCAAATCAATCACAGAAAGAGCCTGAAGTTTGACAAGTGAAATATCCAGGGATCCTGCAGGAAGAGAACATAAAGAGAGGCTCAACACTTGGAGGTTAGGAAGTGAGGAGGACAAGGCGTGACACCATTGATCAGCTTCGGCAGAGAGATCCACAAAATCAAGCTTGATTTCCGTAAGCTTTGTTAGGTTGTGAACAAGCCCTGACAATTTGGTCTTCAAGTTTAGGTTTCCAGAGAGATCAAGAGTGAGCAAAGTTGTTAAGCTTGAGATCTCAACCGGAACTTGGCCTCCGAAGTCAGAGTAAGAGAGATCGAGATGAAGTAGATTGGCAAGCTTGGCGATCCCCGGTGGAATGGGAGTGCCATTGAAGTAGTTTCGGGACAAATCGAGGCGCCGAAGATGATGAAGATCAAAAAGAGGACTGCTTGTGTTGTCAATACCACCTGAAATCATATGGTTATTGAGGTCGAGACCAATAACATGACCAGAACTAGCATTGCATGTAACGCCTTGCCAAACACAGCAATCGGTGCTTGAATTCCATGTCACCAACTGGTCGGACGGAGTAGAATAAAATAAGAACACCATTTTGTTCTTGAGTTGAAGCAGAGACGATTGCTCATGTTGGAGACACTGAAGGCTGTGAACTGCAACAATGAAATTACAGGCTAACAATAACATTAGTAATGAAAATGATCTCATTTTCGCTCACTCTTTACAAATGAAAATTATTGGTCTCATTACTAACAATAACTATATATAGTGTATTATTGTATCATTTCCAAGCAATGACTTGAGAATATATATAGTCATCATTCTACGCACACACGCACTAGAAAATGAATGCAATATTGATCATGGTTTACCAAGTCTTTGATATGGACTTGTTGTGATGTGATCAGTAGAGAGAAGAGACTAACGACTATGTCATGTTCTCAATTTTTTTCTACTCATAACCGATCAACCCATCCTATACGCTGCACGTCTCTCCTGAATTGGATTTTTTTTTGTTTTAACCCCTAATTAGGGGTTAGCATGATTAATTTGAGTCTTTAGACTCATCTATTTTTTTGTAATTGAACCACAATATTGGTTGTAGCCGATTTTGATGTGCCTTGTACACTTAGGATGACACGTCATCATCATATCACTTATGGTTTTAGTACACGTCAGCTTCAAGTTACGATATATAGATGGAACAAAAACATTTTAGTTTTTGAGATAATCGTACCCGAAACTATGTCGTTTTAGCGTCCTTACCTCAAAAAAATGAAACGAAATGCTATCGTTCCATCAATCACATGTGGAGTCTAACATGTTGACGTGATATAAAATTTTATGTGACATGATGACGTGTCTCATCAAAACCAACTATAACCGATAACATGCATGAGTTTAATTAATTCAAAAAAAAAATTAATTCAATAAAAAGTTAGAGTCCATGGGCTCAAAACAAGCTAAATTCTTTTAAGAGTCTAAATAAAATAAAAAATGAGTTGGTAGAGAATGGAATACCTTTGACCCAATCAACCATACAAACTTCTTTCAACCAAAACATTGGTTAAATAATGTTTTTTTACTTGCTTCCCTTTTCTGTAGGAACTTTTGTTGACAGTACGCAATACGTACAATGAGTACACAACCCAAATTCACAGCTCCGGAAACGGACTAAAATAACAACCACACATTGCCGCCGTCCATCTCTTCCCATATCTTCATCATCTGTCGACACGTCACCACCTTCTCTCTTCACTTACCTCTTATTCCTCTGCTGTCTTTTGTTTCTTGTTAATTACACATAACCAAAACTTTCAATGCTGAAGCTATAAGCTTCAACTGCATAAATTCGATTAAATCTCCAGCCCCTCTGCTACTGCCTACTGGACGTCTCTTCTCCACCGTCACCATCACCGGAACTCTGTTATCTTCTTTTTCTAATAAATATACAATAAAATATGAGTTATTACAACCAGCAACACGGTCCTATTGGCATCCCTCCACCTCAAGGTACCTCTGCGTCACCAGTTTTTAATTTTATTTCTAGATGGATCAGTGAAAATGTTGTTGTGAATCTATCTGTTGTTTATGATTTCGATTGGAATGTATATGATAGGGTATCCACCGGAGGGATATCATGATTCGAAAGAGGCGTATCCGCCGGCGGGATACCCTCCGCAAGGGTACGCGCAGGGGTACCCTCCTCCGCATGGCTACCCCCCCCCGGGGTATCCGCCGTACGCGCCTCAGTACGCGCCACCACCTCCTCAACAACCACATCGGGGATCCGGCTGCTTGGAAGGCTGGTAAGCTTCTACATTCTCTATCTCCGGCCAACTGATCATCAGTTGAAAACAAGTCAAGTTGTTGGCCGTTTGTGTCGATACATGGAACATATTAGAGTATCATATTGCTCCATTCGTGCTAAAATTAGTGTTCTCGTCTTTAGAACAACTTAAGTTCAATCTAAAAAATTAATTTGATAGGTACGTGGTAGAACTCATGGACTTAAGAACCATTATTCGATAAAAATTTAATTATGCGTGAATTGTAATTGTTTATAATATTTATATTAATCAGTATATTTTCATTTTGTTACGTCACATATGTTCATAGGGTTACATGAGTAAATGTATTAACTAATTTCTTCTTTTTTCATAAAAAATAATTAAACAAGACATGATAATTTGTAACATAAATATATTACTCCCTCCGTCCCAAAATGAGTGTCTTGTTTTATTTTCATTTT
>JAYMTG010000434.1:0-12466 GCA_036897565.1 Pelargonium exstipulatum
TTTAGAGTATTGAAGGAATCACTTGGTTATAGGAAATAGTGAAAAATTACATAGGAAAAGATTTTCTAGATCTTCAAAGATGATTTTTCGTCCAAATCATTTTCCTATTCTCAAATATTAATGTTACTCCTAATTTCCCAACATTATACAACCCCAATTGAAATTCATTCAGACAATTATAACCCCAAATCTACTTTCCAATTACACAATTCCAATTGAATTTCATTCAGACAATTATATCCCAAATCTACTCCCCAATCCACAGATCTTAAGCAGACCCTAAGACTTTCAATCACGAAATAAGACGAATTATACTTCCTAGTGTATATGATTAAAAGATTCATAAACGCGCAAAACAAAAAATTCATGAAACACAAACAAAGCAATAGAGAGAGGTATAAACCAGGAGCTCTAGGTCGCTCGAGAAGGATTTCTTCGGTGGAGACCATGGTGAGCCTAGCACCGACATCTTCATGAACGGCGTCGCCGAATTTGGGCCAAGACCGCCTCTCGATTGCGCGCTTGCTGAGGCGAGCATTGGCGAGCTTGCGAACGCGAGTAGTGGTAGTGATCTTGACCTTGTTTCCGTCGTCGTTGAACTTGTACTCAATCACCTTCTTGATTCCGTTGTCATCTGGCCCGATGACCTGACGCGGCGGCAGGAGAAAATCAAGGTCCTCGCCGTCTTCTTCGTCAAGCTCTCCCCATCGGATCTTCGCCGGCTGGTTCGCTGAAACCGCTGCCGCCATGGTTGCTGTTTCTTCACAAAGCGTTTGTAGATTAGAGAAGAAACTGATAAGAGAGTGCTCGGTGCTAGGGCTTCGAGACAGTGAGAAAAATATAGCAAAGGGTAGGGGTGAGTTTATGTAGTCACAGCTCACGATCACGTGATCTTCCAGAGATCACGTGATTGACCCTTCGAATTTTGGGCTTCTTTATTGTTCGGCCCAATTGTAGCTCCAAACGAGCTGGCTCATTATGTATACCACTATTGAAGCCCATGTGGTACCACGGGCTCAGGGCCCATTGAACAATGATGTGTCCAGTTTAATTCATTTTTTCAATACAAATTTTGACATTTTTCTATTTTGATTCATTCCACTGAAATTTACGTTCTTCTCCTTCTTCTTCTTCTTCTTCTTCTTCCTCCTCCTCCGTATTACAGACCGTTAAAGCCACAGCACAAGAAGGGTCGATTTCTCTCTCTAATTGGGGGTTCGAAAGAATTGCAGAGAAGCGCCTAAACAAATTGTTCGCCTCGGGATTTTGTACTCTGCAATTCATCTTACCTCCGCCATGAAATCACATCACGCATCTCTTGGTCGACGAACGGTACGCATCTCTCCATTTTCTTCTCACCATTTTGTATACATTATGTTGATTTCGCTTGAATTGAATCCATTTCTTTTTTTTTTTTCTGAGTTCAGTTGGAAGAAATTCGTCAGAAAAGAGCAGCTGAGAGATTAGGCAAAGGATCGTCGGGATCAGATCTAAGCAATGTTTCTTCAAGCCCTAACGGTTGTCCTTTTTATTTCCATTTGTTTTTATTTTCTGTTTCAATTTTCTGTTACATTTTTGTGATTTTTTAAAATGTTGATAAGGACATTGTAATTGTTATGTGTTCTGACTTCTGATGGAACAGATGTTGTGGAGATAAGAAAATCAGAGAGCGGTACTCGGCTCACCGAGGTAGCATCTTTTATCACATTTGTGTGGAATTGTAAATAATTTTGGAGATAACAATATGCATAATATGTTTTCAATTTTGAAAAATGGTGCAGATTGATGTTAGTAGTTTAGTATCTCAGCTAAAGGACCTGCAGAGGAAGAATGAGGAACTGGAGGAGCTAAACAAGAAACTAAGTTACAGGGTATGCCAGTGACCATGCATTGTCCGATTGCTCATTAATGATTGATTTATATAGAAATCTGATTTTCTTTCTCGTTTCAGCTTCAAACAAAGGAGGCCGAGAATGACATACAACAGAAGCACTTAAGCAACTTGGTAAATGGAACTTCATTATTTTTATGCTACATTGTTTAGCTAGGGAATCCATGATATGTTGTATGTTAACTGTGGCTTGATAAAGATACTAAATGTTTTTAGAAGTACAATCTAGCTTAACTGCTTAAGAATGAAAAGGATGGTTAAAGATAGTTAGTGTCTTGCTTGTCTAGCACTTTTGTCCCAAAATGTGTGTCCCCTTTACTTTTTAAGAAGTTAGTTAGTTAATAAGTAAGTTATTATTCCTTGAGTTTGTTATAACACATGTCTAGGGATACACGAGGAAATATACAACAATAACTAATTTGTCCTTCATTTTTCTCACAATGGAAACCAAGACACTCATTTTAGGACATAAGGAGAACCGGAAAGACAAATTCTCAGCTTAGATCACTGAAGCCGAGAATCGTTTTAGCACGATTTCACATATTAACTTGGTAACTTCATGATTGTAAGTGCAGGAACATTGTACTATACCATCTTTGAGGAAAGCTCTTAGGGATGTTGCAATGGAAAAAGATGCAGCAGTTGTTGCACGGGTACATACTAATTTTTCTTGTTGTTCTATTTTGTAACTATACACATCTCTCATGGAATTTGATTCTCTAGTGTAGGAGGATCTGTCAGCCCAGATTCGCTCACTCAAGAAACGTCTAAAGGAAGCAGAAGAAGAACAATACCGAGTATGCAACAAGTTTCTGCCTTAAAATTAAATGTTTCTAAACATCCTAGTTTCTTCTCTTACTATCTATCTTGCAATAGGCCGAGGAAGATGCAGCAGCCTTGAGAGCAGAACTAAACTCTATGCAGCAACAGGCAATGAGTGGTTCATATGGTGGAATACCCTCTACAGGAAGTTCATTAGATCAGATGCAAATTATGGAAAAGGAGTTGGATAGATTGAAATTTGAATTGCAGGTCAATTTGTCATAATTTTCATGGTCTGGTTTTCCTCACGAAGTATGTAAGGTTTTGTGTTTGCTGACATTTAATTTTTTTTTTCAGCAAGAGTCACTTTTAAGACAACAAGAGCGACAACGTTTAGTGGCAGAGCAATCTCAGATTTCTGCTCTTATGTCTGAAAAGGAAGAGTTAGAACAGAAATTTGCTGCGCTATCCAAAGGAGCATCAGGTGCTAATATCATCTATGTAAATTTCATTTGTTGAATGCAAAATTTTCACAACAAGCTATTCCCTCGTGGCTCTAAGATCTCTTTTGGACAATATGTGGACCACTTCTAATAATAAGATAGAGGATTGACGAATCGACACTGTACTCAGGCTTAGATTTTGAGAGACTGGTCATATTCACACATTTTGAGGAATATTGGACTCGTATACTATTACTAATGTTCCATAGATTCCCTTTCTTTTTGTTGAACCAAAGGTACTTGAAGCTTCCTGAGTATAGGAAATACACAATCTGTTTCTGTAACTCATCTGTGCATTTAAAACTTTTGCAAGTAGAAGTTACATATCAAGAATAAAAAGAAAAAGAAAAAAGAGAAGTAAATGAGGAGTTTATTTGTCTCTCATCCACATTGAACCTAGCTGTACAATTAGGCACTTCTGCACTGAACTTTACCGAAGTTGGACTTGCAGACTTGGATTCATTTTCCCTTGTAGCTTTAGATAGAGCCATGTCCTCTCTTAGATAGCATACCATTACAGCTCATGATCTGATGAGGAGCCAGAACTCCTGAACTAGCATTTTTGACATTTTTTATTTGCTTTTCCTTCGTCACTGATCCTAACTTGTACACCACAGAAGAAATCATAGCAAAAGGAACACAGAGATCATTCTCAATGGTATTGAAATTTGCCAGTTGATATCCTTTCAGGAACTTGTTTAGTCCTCTTGTAATTTTTCTCATCCATTTACCATTTATTGCATCCTTTTCATTTCATGTTTTACAGGAAGACAAGGAGAAACTTGAGAAGCAGTTGCATGATATGGCTGTAGTTGTTGAGAGATTGGAAAGTAGTAGGCAGAAACTACTTATGGAGGTATTGTTTTTGCTCATGAGTTGAAAACTTGCTGTTATGCCATCGAATGACAACCAGAGGCAGTCAAATTTTTTTTTTCCTTCCTCAGATTGATTCACAGTCTTCAGATATAGAGAGGCTTTTTGAGGAAAATTCGAACCTCTTGTCTTCATATAAAGAGGCAAAGGGCATATCAGCACAATGGGAGAATCAGGTAATTATCAGTAGGCTGAGGTTATAATGGAATCTGATGTCTGGATCTTGCATAAACCAATGATTAAAATGTGTTGTATCTAGGCTTTGACTATGGTTTCAATTTGATTATTGTGTTTCTTTCCTTGTATTGTTATAATAGTCTATATATATGTCATGTTTCTCTTGAATTTTTGTTTCGATATGAGTATCCTTTCCATTTTAGAAAGTTACTTATGCATGAATTACCAATAATATCCTTATAGTAAGTTAGTTAGGATACCTTAAGTTTGTTATAACACATGATCACGAGAATACAATGGTAAATATAACACACTAAGTTCTTAATTTTCTTAAAATAGAAACAATGACACTCATTTTGGAACGGATGGAGTATTATTCAGGTTGGAGAAGAAGTAGAAGATTGTTTTAAATACTAGTACTTGCCGAATTTTAAATGTAAGTTTTTAGCAGTTCAGGGACCAAATAGCTTGCATTATCGCCATTGGTTTATTTATAGCTGACACATACGTACATCAATTAAGTCACACTTTTATCCCTGAACTCATATGTATGTAAAGATATATTTATTGCTCATTACTATGCTTACTCGCTCCATTCCATATCGTGGAGGAGATAAAAGTTTTCTGGTAGTGGGACAGCCATTGTGCTGCAGCAAGGTTGACGCTAGAACTAATGGGCTGCTTTCACTGACATTTCCAGGGAGTTGACATTATTTCTTTTAATATGCGTCTTCTTGATTTTGTTATACATAGGTGAAAGATTGTCTTAAACAAAATGAAGAACTCCGTGCAGCTTTGGATAGGTTGAGAATGGACCAGGCTCAAGGTGTGTCGGAACCACATAAGCACGTGAACGAGTCTGTTTCACAGGAACACGCCCCTGAACTTATTTCCCTTAAGGTGAGCTCTTGAGGATATTAGATATGAGTTGTGAACAATAACTGATTCCGCTCTATATTCCTGTTATAGGGTCAACTTGCTAAAGAACAGAGCCGAGCAGAGGCACTATCTGCAGAGGTCATGCAGCTATCAGCTCATCTTCAACAAGTGGCTCAAGCATATAATGGACTAACTCGCCTGTAATAACTCTCTCGCAGTCTCACTCTCTTTGCGGTTTCATGGGCAAATTTTAAACTTTTCACTATATGCCCTAATGCTTGTATCCAAATGTTGCAGCTATAAACCGGTATTACGGAACATTGAAAGCAATCTCATCAAAATGAAGCAAGATGGTTCAGTAACTGTGCAGTGAAGACATTTACTTTCGTGCAACTGATGAGGCCAGCATGTTCGTATAAATGGTTCTAAATACGTGTTGGGCAATGTATATTGTCGGGATCAACTAATGAATCGATTGAGAATAGTTTCTAAACATAGGAGTTCAATAATAGGTTTTCTAGTGTTGTACTCTCATAGTTGAACTCCTATACCTAAACACCATCCTGTGAAATGGTTCAGTGGTCTGTACTATGAATTCTTTTTTTACCATTGAAATCTAATTTAGAACAGTACAATCATTTGTTGAACCTTTTGATGCTACTGTCAAATATCAGTGTTCGTGTGTCGTGTTGAAAGTTTAATATTATGTTAAACATGTTAGTGTGAGTCTGACCCGACCTTTAAATGGGCTGAATAACATGACTCATTTATGAGATCTATTACTGTTGCAAGCAAATAAATTGTAGAATCATTTGTAAAGTGAAGTATATGAAAACAACTTGGTTCGCAAACTGTACACATACCTGAAATACGAGTTCTCCAATTTCCATGATACAGCTACCAATAATCTCCGCAAGAACACGCACCATTTCGGAAATGATGGTAGCGATTCACATCACGAATCAGAATCTCCTGTTCCGCAAACTTTGAGATCAACTTCGCAAATGTGTGACAATCTTCGCATAACCTCAAGTTCTTGGTAACCCGAACAGGTTCTCCATGACTGCTATTGATGAGTCCAAATGCAACGGCTAGTTTTTCGCTATGCCCCAACACAATTCTCTCCTTCTCCTCGTCATCAAGCTTGTAGAGCACAACATCAGTTCGGGGCACGTAGCCTTTCTCCTTCATCTCCGTCGATAACTTGAACAGCAGAGCGTGAAGCTGTTCATAATGTGGATTGAACTCATCAACTGACATGAATGAATGCAACTTCCTCTCAATTTCAATCCAACTCCGACCAGGAACCTTTTGCAGTCCTCGGTCTTTCAGAAGCTTTTTCAGTCTTTTAACCTCGCGCCACATATCAGCTTGCGCGTAAATATCAGCTAAAAGCACATAATTCCCTGCATTCGTTGGCTCAAGCTCGAAAAGCCTCCTACAAGCTCTCTCCGCGAGCTCTACGTTGCAATGTATCCTGCAAGATCCGAGGAGAGCGCCCCAAACCAGAGGTCCTGGCTCAATACGCATCTCTTCTACGATCTTGGTGGCCTCATCTAACCGATTTGCACGACCTAGAAGATCAACCATACAAGCATAGTGGTGCGCGGTTGGGTACATCCCGTGTTCTTTAACCATGGATTCAAACAACATCTTCCCCTCCTCCACAAGTCCTGCATGACTGCAAGCTCCCAAAACACTACCAAACGATACATGACTCGGAGAGACTCCATTTTCAATCATTTCTTTGAAAATTTGGATTGCTTTGTTCCCAAATCCATGGATTCCATAGCTAGAAATCAAAGAATTCCACAAAACAACATCCTTCTCCTTCGTTTGATCAAAAACTCGCTGTCCTAATTCTAGCTTACCGCATCTTCCATACATTGTCACAAGCGCACTAATAACTGGTAGGATCGAATCAAGACGCCTTCTAAGGATAAACCCGTGCAACACCTTACCTTGCTCCAAGGCAGCGAGTGCTGCGCAAGCTTGAAGCACACTAACCATAGTCACTGAATTCGGAAAAGAATCATTAGTTTCAAGCATCATTTCCCGAAACAGCTCCAATGCTTCAAATGGCTTCCCATTGTTGGCATAACATGCTATCATAGCACTCCAGGAGACCACATTTCTCACAGGCATTTTATCAAACACAGAAGCTGCATAACCAACACAACAAAACCAGGAGTACACATCCACCAAAGTGGTCATAATATGGACCTGTGATTCAAACCCATTTCTTAAAATGTGGGCATGAATTTCCTTCACCTTTGTCAAGAGCTCCGGCGATGCCTCCGATGCAACACAAGCCTTGAGCACAAAAGTGTAAGTGAACCTATCGGATTGAATCTCAGTCCGATTCATCTGGCGATACAAACCCAAAACCTCTAATCCCTCACCCGCCAATGTAAGCGCTCTAAAAATCGCATTCCGGACGAATATAGTTCTCTGGCGAATTTTGTCGAACACCTTACGTGCGTCGTCAATGGAGTCCAACTCCGAGTACATATTGATGAGCTTGGTGGCCAGGAAAGGGTCCTGGTCCGACCCATCATCGGAAAGGTGACGGTGAACCCGGAGGCCGTCGGAGAGAGAGCTCCGGTCAATGCAGGAGAGGATTAGAAGCTCGTAGGTGCGTTGGGTTGGGTTGGGCTCTTGAGACAGGGCTTGAAGAGCTTGTTTGAGATTGCCTTGTTTACAGAGGGACTGTATCAACTGGTTCTTATTGGAGAGAGTTGATGGGTTGGAGGAGAGCGAGCAGAGCGGCGGTTTTGGAGAGGAACGAGACGTGGAGAAGAGGCGGCGAGTTGGAGAAGACGGTGGTTTGATAATCTGGGGAGCGAGAAACGCCCACATCAAGTTGAGACACAGAACCACAACATAACGGTATGCTACGAATTGATGATAAACTTTTGTATGTATAAGGCTATAAATAACTTGGAAGATAAGATTTTTTTTTAACAGTACTTTATTCATTTCAATGCTTCAAAACTAATTTTTATTTTTAATCCAGGTGATATTTTCCTCTGCCTAAAACAATTTACTCCCTCTTGTTGTCTTGTAATAAAAAAATATTAGTAGAACAACACGGCTTAAACGACCCATAGTAACGCGACATGTGGTGCTTGGATGCACCAACACATCAATCAGTCACCAGAGATCTTTGAAGAAGCCCAAACTCAAATCGTTGCCTCCATATAAAAATTCGTCATCTTGAGAACTAAGGTCGTCGCCATCCACGCGAAGATAAAATTCATTATTGTCCCCACAATGGGCGATTATCTTTTTCAGAAGAACGAAACTTGTAATCATGATTACAAGAGCTCGTCTTCACTTCTCAACACTTAGCTTCCACGAGAAACACAAACCTCTCGGGAGAATACCACAACACTTATCTTCCCAAAATATCTCTAATAAGCTCAACACTTAGTTCTCACAAGAAGCTCAAGACAATAAGAGCTAATCGTTCCTCCTTTGTAAACGGTCACCACAAGAAGAGTTATGATCAAACCAGCTCTAATACCGCGATAAGTTTTCAATCCAAAAACATAAGCTCCAAGATGATATAAAATGGCTTCAAACCACACTTACATTGTCAGATGTAGTTCATCATCAATGAATTTTCTTATTTTGGCAATGACATGAACAAATTGAATCAATAATAGGCCTCTATGGAAAGAGTAATTACAAACACACCACAAGAACTGATGAAAAAACCCAAATCACAGTAATCACAAGAACCTAAGCCTTTTATCTTCTGGCTTTAAAACCTGAAAAGAGCACATTAAATTTTCATCAACACTCATCATCCCACCAGCATTGTCAGATTTACCACAGTAGTTGGGGGCAGAGAACACTGTAACAAGCTTCCTCCCAGCAAAAAACAGATAACCATCCTCAACAACCTGAAAAATGAAGCATCTTAGTAAGTTCCTAAACTTGTATATTAATTTGTAATGAACCCGAAAAAGAAGAAGAGGAAAGTGTTGATAACTACATCAAACTTTTCACGTTTTGCACACAGTTACAAACGGGAAAAAACATTGAAATATTTTTTCCCGTTTGTAACTACGTGAAAAGTTTGATGTAGTTATTGTTACTAACCTCGTGAGCGCGGCAAATGAGGTCCAAATCATGAGCTATCAAGAATTCAAACACCTTATCAGCACCGAAGGTGAACGAGACTCCGCGACTACTCAATCCCCAACCTTTAACATCTCTACTAGGATCCGACCAAAGCAAATCACAGAGCAAACCAGAATCCGGGACATCAGTTGGTCGCGGTAAGCTCCTGATTTGATCCAAACTTGTTAGATCAGGGGAAAGACCTCCGTGCACACAAAATATTTTATCATTTATGAGAGCAGCTACGGGAAGACAGTTGAAACAATCTGTAAAAGTTGTCCAAATTTTAACATCACACCGGCGTTTACATTCGTCGTAGAATCCATAAATCTCGTTCATAGATGCAGATTCGTGGTTTCCTCTTAAAAGGAAGAAGTTGAAAGGGTATTTGATTTTATAGGCAAGAAGAAGGCAGATTGTTTCCAAGCTGTTCTTGCCGCGGTCCACGTAGTCTCCTAGGAACAAATAGTTGGATGCTGGAGGGAATCCTCCATGCTCAAAGAGCCTCAAAAGATCACCATATTGTCCATGAATGTCACCTAGAAATGAAGAAATGAACATTTATCAATCATAGTCTATTGTGATAGATTGTGAAGAAACTAAAGCACAAGATCATACACCAATGGCAAGTGTAGAACTTATCAATTTTCCTATCAAGTTGATTCTAGGATTGTACTTGGAGTTTCAGAATTATGATCGTTAAATTAAATTCAACTCAAAAGTTTGAGCTAACGCGTGGAGGGTCCACTAGTATTTCACGAGGATGGTAAACTTAAGTTTAGAGTGTTGCTTAACACACCTCCTAATGTTCATATTGGTTTAGAGAGAACGGATCCCATACTTCATGTGAATAGACGGACTTAGGTCGGGAAGAAAGACAAACCGACCCCTAGATTCAAACAGAACCAACATTTATGCCATGTCAAACTTAACCTCAACCCCTAGAAGTCACAACTAGTATTTCATTTAGATGTGGACTTAAGTCGTGAGAATCACTCAACACCCCTCTTCATCACGTGCAAGTCGATCGGGACCTAAGACTCTAACTAGGTGGACTTCAATAAAGAGTTAAGATAGACGGATCACTAAGTCCAAACAATCTTTAATATTATGTTAAATTTAACACCAACCCAAATTGAAAACTAATGAGTGGAGAACTCAACTAGTCTTTTGCACTGAATTGAAGTCGAGAGAGTATCATTTAACTATTACGAGACGAAAAGCGATTCAACACTTTGATACCAAGAGTCTATAAGATCCAACTCTTGAAAGAAAAATGTATTATTGCGTGGCCAAATGGACGTGACAAACACGTTCCTCAATCGTAAAGTTTTGTTCCAAAATGTTCATATTTCAACAAAACATGTCGAAAGTCGAAACCATTGCACAAGCAATTAGAGCAACCTAGAAGCTTTAGCATGACCAGTGAGCCATGATAGCCACACAAATGCCTCAGCCAGAAAAGAAAGACGAAGAAGAAGAAGAAGCAAACCGCAGATCTTGATGGGAGCAACGAGCTCGAGAAGATTGGGTTGCTGAAGGAAGATTTGTCTGGAAACAGAGCAGAGCTGGCGAATCTCGTTTCCGGTGATCGGCATCTGATTGTTCCTCGGCCGGAACTCCAGAAGCCGATTGATAATGTCATCGAGCACGGCAGGATCAATCGACGCCTGCCCTTGCTGTGCCATCGAAACCTCCCTCTCAGATTAGATCTAACCCCGAAAAACAAAACAAAAAAAAAGCACAAAAAAATCCTACCAAAATCGCACCAACCCAGAAACGCTACCACTCCCAAGAACAAAACATATAAGCAAAGGCCTCGCCTTTCTTCTTCTCCTTCTTTTTGTCAACAGGAAAAAAAAATCCCAGTTTTTTAAGGGTTTTTATAATTTGAAATTTGAATTGGGTTAGTGGGTTCTTAGTAAGAAGAGAATAATATGGGTGATTTATTATTATTATTTAAAAAAATATACATTATATATTATATGTATACATGGGCATGTACGAGAAATATAATAATGGTGGAGAGATGGAGGAAAGAGGAGAGGGACTGCAACTCCGATGTGGCGGTGGTGTTTATATCTATGACTGTTATTCGTCGGAGCCGATAAATCCGCGACTCTTTAGTTCGATCCTAGCCCTCCATTTTCATCACTCCTATTATCTCTTTTCTTTTCTCATTTTTCTCATCATTTTTTCCTTTTTAGGATAAATATGTGGTCATACAATTTACATTGAAACTCTTTGTGATTATGATTAATTGATAGGACCTTGTCACACAAAACAAGCATTTTGAATTAATTTAATTTATTTATTTTATCTTAAATAAACAATTGAATATAATTATAGAAAATGTTTTATTGTTTTGCAAATTCATGAATATTCAGTCGTATTATTCATGGTATTGTATGACTAGAGGTGGTACAGGATTTACTTTAATCGTATTAATCATGATATATGAGAAAATGTAGATTGATTTGAAAAGAAAATTTACATTATTAGTAACTTCTTTTTATTAACCATTAATATTTTATTTAGCTTACTTTATTTGTCTAATAATTAAGAAAAATCTCATGATGCTAATCAATGAATCATCACCCAAATCTCATATATGGCCACTCGTGTAGTACAAAGAAAATCATAAAATTAAAAATTCAGAAGCATGATTCATGTTGATAATGCATGATTGTTTGATTTAGTTGTTAATGACGCAATCAATATGTTAATTTATATCATCGTATGGATTAAACTTTGTGACTATCGTTAAAGTCTTGACGTTTGAGACTTAGCCTCTAATTTATAGGTATATGGTTTTGTTTTATGTTTTCAAATAACTCTTTAGTCCTTTATTCTTTTCAACGCTAATTTATCTTTGTCGTAAAATGGCTTTAGCATGAATCACAACAACGTTGTTCCAATAATACTTATTGTGGATTTCAAGTTATTTAATTCGTTCAAACTTTATTTTAAAACGAATGATGTATGTTATATATGACTTACCCATAATATATTATCAAAACTCAAAAGTAATACTTTCTCGGTCCCAAAATGAGTGTTTTGTTTCTATTTTTTGCAAAAATTAAAAATAACAAGATAAGTTAGTATGTTTTCAATATTACCCTCATTTTCCCATCTACACCTCATGTGCAAATATGCCCATGTGCATAAGTGATAAGTGTAATATGGGAAAAACAGTAATATAATAGCTTAAAAATAGAAACATGACACTCATTTTGGGACAAAAAAATTATAC
>JAYMTG010000435.1:0-12465 GCA_036897565.1 Pelargonium exstipulatum
GAGCCAAAATTAAACCCAAACGAACTAATAAAATAGAAACTGAAAAGATCCAAACTAACATAGTATCACCTAAACGACGATGATTATGTAGGTCAAAACTACCAGTGGAGACGTACATCCGACGCCATAACCCCACTTCGTCTCACCAAAACTCGCCTTAACACCGCCGCCTTCTCATCGCTCTCTCGCCGACAACCTCTTGCCTCAACCGCCCCACCAGATCGTCAGTATCCTACCGTCCAACCAGCAGCCTCCTACCTCCGCCGTACTTGTCTGCGAAAACCACCGCAGGCTCTTTCCGTTGTCTCCTTCCTCCCACTGTCGTCGTACCCCTGTGCTACCACGCTGGCACTATTGAAACACAGACCACCCACCGTCCAATGCCGCCAAATGATGTACAAGTTCGTTGTTCTCCTCTCCGAAATACCAAACATATCTGTATCAGACAAACCTTGTCGACTTCCGTATCGCTGCCGTCACCGCCCAAACCTAGCCGTCGCCGGCAGTGTACACAAGACCTTCAACACCTTCAATGGCTAAAAACCCTAATTCTCATATGCAAAAGAGCATAAACAAAATTACTTCTTTATTAGTTTATTTTATGTTAGTGTAAATTAAATATTTTATTAAATTGAAACAATAAATATTTTATTTCTTTATTTGTTAAATTGAAACAATAAATAAATTAATACCAATTGTTGATATTTTCAATTAATTAGTTTTTTTATAAGCTTTTTGATTATTTTATTTTATTCTTTTTTATTAAAAATATGGAAAATTTTGACGGAATATAAATGACTTGTGACAAAAATTTTGTCAAAATTTTTGACGGAAAATTCGTCAAATATTTTTGACGGGTTTATTGACGGAAATTTCCATCAAACATTCAGTCAATATTTTCTGTCAAAACGATTTCTGATGGGCCAAATTCTGACGGAATTGGTCCGTCAAAAATTCCGTCGGTATTATTCATTTGTGACGGAAAATTAATATTTTGTGACGGTAAAAAATCGACAGTTTTCTTGTAGTGATAGACGCCCTGCCGTTGAACGACTATGTTACCATCTTGAAGATGAACAATTGGTAGTTTTCAGTGATAATGATTCAGTAGCGAGTGTAGTTTGTAAAGCAAAGTCAACTGAAACAATGTTTACTGCTTGGATGAGATTGAATTAAGTCGATCAGTTTGCTAAGACTTTAATTTACTCGCAAATACCAACTCAATTTGTTTGGAAGAAAGATGAATGTATTTGGGCACGAAGAAAGTCAGGAAATTCTATTGGTCGTTTAACATTTGCACATCCTGCATCTGGTGAAAGATATTATTTGAGAATGCTTCTCAATATAGTTAAAGGGCCAACATCTTTTGAAGAAATTCGAACAATAGATGGAGTTTACCCTTCATTTCATACTGCATGTTATGTTCATGGGTTGTTAGAAGATGACAATGAGTGGAATGAAACACTTCAAGAAGCTTCACGTATAATGGGAGATGAGTAGTAAAATGCGCGAATTGTTTCAAACATATTTGATTTTCTGCAATGTATCTGATGTTAATAGATTTTGGGAGTCTAACTGGATGAAAATAAGCGACGATATTTTGCCTATGCAAAGAAAAATTCTCAGAATTCCATCATTGCATTTGTCTGAAGATACTCTACGGAATTTGACACTTTCTGAACTTCAGAAGATGTTGTTGAAGAATGGACACTCATTATCAGATATAAAAGGAATGCCTATGCCAGATGCGTGTTTGTTGAATGAGTTGAAAAATAGACTTATTCAAGAGGAATTCAACTATGATACTGAACAAATGAGATTAGAGTACAATGCAATGGAAAGTCAACTCAATGTTGATCAATTGAGTGTTTACAAAGAAGTTACTGAGTCTGCTTTGAGCAATCACTCAAAGTTATTTTTTTTGTATGGATATGGTGGAACTGGGAAAACATTTGTCTACAAAGCAATCATTGCAAGACTAAGAGCGGAATCTAAAATAGTTTTGGCAGTTGCTTCATCACGTAATATTATTTATTTTATTTTTAAATACATTATTATCAGTTGAGTACAAATAAAATTATAAATTTTCAATTATTTTCGAAAATTCTAAGAATCTACATATGTAACAACAGTAAATAATTATATTGTGTCTACCCGTGTAAGTTACATTTTAATGGCTTACGATTAATTATTATTATTTTTCAGTATACTGTTTTTGTGCTGTACTCAGGTTTGCATCTTGTGAGTTGTGATATATTTGGGGTTCATATATTTTGCATTCCATTCCTAATTTTTGTATGAATCCCCCATATGATTTCTCAGAGACCAGCATCATATTGTTCGCTACTACTATTGTTGTCAAGTGAGCTGCAATTTCTTGGTTTAACCAGAGGAATGTTTCAATGAATGTACCTGTTCTTTAAATTTATCTTTCTCTCTCTGATCCATGGTCTGCCGCCTGCTGTCATACAGAAATTTGATATCCTCAAACTTTTATCATTAAAACCAAGTTTTCTTGAAATGTCTGTAGTTTAAAACTGTTATTTCTATGAGTTGTGTCTGTGCAAGTTTTAAGTATCTACATATAATAATTTCTGGCTTTGTTTAGATTCAATATTGACTAGTTAACCTGAAAATTTAGCTCATTGTTAGTCTTGAAGTACTTTATTTCGACCCTGCCATTATGGTTGTGTTATTTGATTGGGAGTTTACCAATTTTTATGGTGGGCAATGTTTTCTGTTTCTGTTACCCTATAACAACTATTGTTGGATACAGTAATTGCAATTAGAGATATTAGGAGAAGCTTCCAGTCAGTTTTCCCGAGTTATTAGCTGTACCTAATGGTGGTTGTGGATGTAACTTGTAAGAATTGAAGAATCACAGCTCCAATTTTTACTAGGCATAAAATTGGACTCCATGGAGTGAGCTATTGTAGTTTTTGAATAGAAAGAGCTATGGACCATTGGGGCTATCCAACAATTAAACCAAAGTCATAATTTTCATTTGAGTCTCTATGGCCATGTTGTGCCCAATTCCCATAAAACAAAATTAAAATTGGGTCCTTTTCTTTTGGTCTATGGACATCATGATTGTATGCTGGAATGCATTTTAGAAAAAAAGTGTTAGCTCTGATGCTGAAATTTCTTCTTGACTTTTAAATTTTCTTGTTGGAGCTATTACTTATATACTTCTTACTTTCAACATGGCCCAATTTTCTACATCTGGTTGATTTTCTTCCCTTTTATTTTTCTCCCTCCCCGGAACATTATATATCTTTAGTTTTCTTCCTTTTCAATTTTATTTGTCATACTGTTGACACTTTGTAGTTTTATCATAGTTCTGTTTTGTGGTGACCCTTTCATTGATATGATGTGCTGATCTTTATGGTGATAGTGTTACTATTGTATTATGTGGAAATTCAAATTTGCCCTATTCTTGTTTGGGTGTCATATTGAAGTTAGATATTTTTCTTTCAGTCTGCTCCTAGGGGTCTGCATGAATATCAATCCACTGTTAGATCTGATGCATATGGACAAGTTGCTCCCTCACATTTTCATGATACACTGGTTGACGGTCCAAGTGCTAGAGCTTCATCACTTGTGCATGGAAGTGAACAATCGTCCAGGGGTCGGAGCATTGATGGTCGCATACCCCGTGTTCGTCATATGTCTCAACAAGAGAAGCAGGGGCATACATTTTCATCTCCTCCTAGAGATGATGATTCTATCCCACAAAGGGAGTCGTATACAAATGTTAGAATAAATACCCAACTTATTGATCACCCAATTACCGGACAAGAAAATTCATACCATAGTGATGATGTTATGCAGACGGGGAAGAAACGCAAGGTACGCTAATGCTGTAAAAATTATATCACACTATCTCTTCCTTACCATCTTTATGTAGTTATGTATTTAATTACCTGTCATGTAGAGTGAAGACGCCAGAGTTGCCAGAGAAGTTGAAGCACATGAGATTCGAATTCGGAAAGAAATTGAGAGACAAGATATTTTGCGGCGAAAGGTTCTGTCTTATTAATCATGAGTAGTTGATCTCGTAATCAAAGTGTTGCATGCTTCTCTTTGGGAAGAGGGGCTTCCTTTACTAATTATATGAACCTTGAATTTTAGAATGAAGAAAGAATTAGGAAAGAAATGGAAAAGCATGATCGTGAAAGACGCAAGGAAGAAGAAAGATTGATGCGTGAAAGGCAGCGAGAGGAGGAGCGACACAGCGTGAACAAAAACGTGAAATGGAACGGAGGGAAAGGTTTTTACAAAAAGAATATGTGAAAGTATGTCTGTTCCTATTAGTTAAGTTCTTTAGCTAATTTTTTAATTTTGATTATGGTTGATAAAAAGTTTTCTTTCTTTGTGTGGTTTAGGCTGAGAAAAGGAGGCAAAAGGAAGAGATCCGTAGAGAGAAAGAAGCAATGAGACGCCAGGCTGCAATTGAGAAGGCAGCAGCACGTAAAATTGCTAGAGAGTCCATGGAGCTTATTGAGGATGAGCAGCTGGAACTGATGGAATTAGCTGCTGCAAGCAAGGGACTACCCTCAATAATCAATCTTGATTACGGCACGCTGCAAAACCTTGAGTCTTTCAGAGGTGGTTTATTTCAATATCTACTCAAGAATTTATAGTTTCACTCTTCTTTGCATTTACAGGGTCATTTTTTTTTTCTGGATCTCTGAAGAATGTAATAGTTTTCTTAACTTCTATAACTTTATGTTATTTTGGATTTTGACCAACAATTGCATCACCTAGTTTGATAATTATGTCCAACATAGTTCTATATTAGTTTTCCCTTTGAATATATAGGATGGCATGTTCCACCAACGAGTGAAATTTGGGTATATCTGATGTGTAAAAGTAGTAAAACAATGGGAAAAAATGGTGATTTTTGGAGATGCCCAAACAATAGCAGAAGGCATTAATAGGCCATTTTGGTGGCAAAGCGTGCTGGACTTGTGTGGTAAGAGACCAATAGGTCCAATACTAGAATCCAATCTTGTCATTTTAAAAAATAAATAAATAAAAAGGATCGCAATGAGGTAGCTTTATTGTTTAATTCAAATTTGTCTTGATCATTGCTTGTAATGACTATAGTGACTGAGTATGTTGAAATAGAAGTTGATTGCAACTATTATTGAGCTATGCTAGTAATGAAGACATTTTAACTAAATAGTTCATGCGCCGTATGTTTTTATTTATTTATTTAAAATATATATACCAAATAATGTCTTCTGTTTTCATGTCTCTATTGGTGCTTCATGGCCCAAAACTTGGTCCAATAAATCACCGGGTAACTCATATTGTGTCTATTTCATGCTGTCCTTTCACATTTGTTTATTTATATATTTCATCATTTTAGTTGGCTCACGTCTTTTCTATTTATTCCGGACAATGCATGTCTAGTATATCATTATTCAATAAGATGGCCTTATTTCTTGCTATTTGTTGAGCCAATGTATTTTATCTGAACCAGCTATAACATTGTTCTTATCATTAGATTCTTTGAGTGCTTTCCCACCCAAGACTGTTCTACTGAAGAGACCGTTTGGGATCCAGCCGTGGATTGACTCAGAAGAGAATATAGGGAACCTTTTCATGGTACGTCTTGTTGTGTTTATCTATGTTGATTATCTGTATGGAGTGATTTTGTGTAGTCTTTCATTAATAAGATTAATGTTACAAATGTTATGCGATCTTTAGTGAAATACCCAATTTGGTGGATGAAACTTCAAATTTGAATTTCAACTCAATTTGGTACACTGTCAACTGCTCTTCACACGGCACAATGCTGACATGGAAAGAAAAGAAGAAAGTATATCAAATCAAGATCTTCCTCGTTTCCTTCTCACTTTCAATCACCAGCCTCCATTTTTAGGGCTTACTGTGGTACTTAGTTTGTCCTCTCACCTTCATCTTCTATCTCTGTTGCAATCACGTACGAAAGGAAAAAAGGAAAAAAAAATGAGCGATGCCAAGGTCTTTTTTTTTTTTTAATAAATAATTGCTATGGCAAATTAGAAAATTGAATCTAAGAACTAAACAATTTTTTTAGTGAGAAACGTCTGAGAGCCCCACTCTCCTAACCCCCCTTTGGGTAAAAAAGTTAACCCGAGTGTACGTGTGCGCACACAAAAAAAAAAAAAAAGCTGTATCAAGTTCTAACTTGTACGTTCTCTCCCATGAATTTGATAGATACTTACTGGTGACGACATGCCTCTGCCTATCTTTCCTCTTTGCAACTCAAATCTCTATATCATCTCCTCATCTTATTCATTTATAGCATTTCCACAAAACTCAACAACAAAACCATACTTTTGAATTGATTCTAAAGTGAAACCAGGAACATGTCAGCAATCCATCATCCATAATACATCAATCTCTTTTTCATCCCAAGTAATACATATGTATAAAATGGTGTACTGTATTGGATATCTGGCCAAAGTTTGTATACCGCACCTTGTGGTCGTCTTATGACATAAAATTTTCATTAGTATGAAGCTTTCCTTACTGTTAAGCTACTATAAGAGTTTACTGTTATGCGTTTTGCAGGTTTGGAGATTTTTTATTACGTTTGCTGATGTCCTTGGGCTGTGGCCTTTTACTCTTGATGAGTTTGTTCAAGCTTTTCATGACTATGTGAGTTAATCTGCTCTATTTTTGCTTATACTTCTGCTATCTTAAATTGCTAGTGTCATTCCTTTTGCCCTTGGCATTAAAATCACTCTCATATCAGGATTCAAGGTTGTTGGGTGAGATACATATTGCTCTTCTGCAATTGATAATTAAAGATATTGAAGATGTTGCAAGGACACCTAGTGGGTTAGGTGCTAGTCAATCTAATGCTGCTAATCCTGAAGGTGGACATCCTCATATTGTTGAAGGGGTAAGGACATTTCTGCAGATTTACTCATATATGTTTTCGGTTTGTTTTGTTACTCTTCTGTTCTGACAGATCACTTGTTGATATTTCTGTCTGCACTCAGGCTTATGCATGGGGTTTTGACATTCGCAACTGGCAGCAGCACTTAAACCCCTTGACATGGCCTGAAGTATTCCGGCAGTTTGCATTATCTGCTGGATTTGGGCCTCAGCTAAAGAAAAGAAGTATACAATTGGCATTTTCGCGTGACAGTGATGAGGTTCTTTTATTATTAAGTTAATTTTCCTTAGTTTTCCTCTTCAACTTATAAAATTGAATACTAATTCAGTACATCATATGTAGTAGATACATAACATGAATTATCATTGTCAATGTTTAATAGGCCACGTTTAAGATGTTGGCTGTAATGCATTTGGCAGTTCTTGATTGAAATTTAATGTTCAATTCATTCTTGTGAACTATGGTGTGTATAATTTGACTGTCTTTACACTGACTCAGGTGTTAGACACAACTCCAAAGTAGACTCTGTTACTTTGTGGTTGGAGTGACAGCATGTACGCAAACCAAACAAACAGATACTGTAATTTTATTGTGACAATTTTCATTCAGTGACAAGCAATTCAACATGATGTGTTACAACTTTGTACTTCTGCGAAATTTGAGTTAATGTATGGTGAATAGATGTACATTTTCTGGATGACAGTTTTATCAAGAGTCAGACTCACATTTTCTCAGGTTTCCTGTACATTGTAAACAATTATGGAGTATAATGTTACCAGCTGTAGTTTACTTAACCCCAGCATGTATTAGATTATAATATCTATTCCCATCGTCCTCTTCACATTAATTTATGCAACTTTGACTAATGATAGGTTATTTTATCTGTTATGCAGGGAAAAGTTTGTAAAGATGTAATTTCTACTCTACGCAATGGCTCAGCAGCTGAAAATGCTGTTGCAGTGATGCAAGAGAAGGGCTTGTTACTTCCCCGGAAATCTAGGCATCGATTGACACCTGGAACTGTCAAATTTGCAGCTTTTCATGTTCTGTCACTTGAGGGAAGCAAGGGTTTAACTGTACTAGAACTTGCAGAGAAGATACAAGTGAGTCTAAATTGTTGTTCAATTAACCTTTTAACTGTCAAATATACATTGTACTGATTTGTCTGTTGGCTGAAGAAATCTGGCCTGCGGGATTTGAGAACGAGTAAGACACCAGAGGCTTCTATTTCTGTTGCTTTGACAAGGGATGGAAAGCTCTTTGAAAGAATAGCTCCTTCAACTTATTGTGTACGAGCTGCCTATAGAAAGGATCCGGCTGATGCTGAGGCAATACTTTCAGCAGCCAGAAAGAAGATTCAGATATTTGAAAATGGCTTTTTAGCTGGAGAAGAAGCTGATGATGTTGAAAAAGATGAAGATTTTGAATGTGATGTCGATGAAGACCCTGAAGTTGATGATATAGCTGCTTTGTCTTGTACTGACAGAATTGAACAATACATTGAAGTAAACACTTGTACAGAAAGTGGCAAAGAGTTTCCATGTAATGATGTTTCACTAGATGTGCAAAATAGGTCTGACAAGGATCTTTCATCTGTTCCTTTGAGTGGTTCCGATGATTTAAACCATCACCGTACAGCCGCTGAACAACCTGTTGCTCTTGAAGACACTAGTTGCAATAATGTTGATCAAGAAAATATAGAGATTGATGAAAGTAAGTCGGGTGAGTCGTGGGTTCAAGGCCTTACAGAAGGGGAATATTCTGATCTCAGTGTGGAAGAGCGTCTTAATGCCCTTATTACCATTGTAGGTGTTGCAAATGAAGGGAACTCTATTCGTGCTGTTCTTGAGGTAAATGTCTTACATTTTTTTTACTTAACTTATTTATTGAATCTAGAGATTCTTGTGTACTGATATTAAGAGTGGCAGGACCGTTTGGAAGCGGCAAATGCTCTCAAGAAGCAAATGTGGGCAGAGGCACAAATAGATAAAAGTAGACCAAAAGAAGATAATCCTACGAAGTTAGATATTCCACTCTTAATGGGGAGCAAAATTGAAACACATCCGAGTTCTGCAGTGGAGAGCAATCAAAGTCCATTGCCCGTTGTTGACACTACAAATAATGAGGCATCCCCTTGTACTGCAGAAAACCAAAAACCATTTAGCGGTTTACAAACTGCTCGTGATCACCTTAATAGTTCTGTACAAGATTTTACCATGGGTTCAGATAACCTCTTCATGCAGCAACAAGGGCATGCTTCTAAAAGGTCGCGCTCTCTGTTAAAGTCTTATATTGCCCACAGAGCAGAAGAAATGTATGTGTACCGGTCTTTGCCTCTTGGTCAAGATCGCAGATGTAACCGATACTGGCAATTTGTTGCATCTGCTTCCAGAAATGATCCAGGATGTGCCAGGATCTTTGTCGAACTACATGATGGTCACTGGAGGCTCATTGATTCAGAAGAGGTAAAAAGATTCTTATGGTTAAATTATCTTCTTTTTTTTCTTGTGCTTCTGTTTCTACAATCAGTGGCGTTTGTCCTAGCTTCCTTTCCAGACCATGTTTGATTCAATTGTATATTCAAACATAAAAATAGCCCCAAGTCTTCCTAGATTTTTTTGTCCTCGTGTCTATCTAAAAAGAGAAATTAAAGGAGACATAAGATAAGAGGACCTTTTAAGAAGAAAATTGAAGGAAAGAAAGAGGTAAATGTGCAGATTCTAGGTATTATTGTTATTGTTTTGGTCTAGCTTTTGTTCACTAGTTTTTTCCTTTTATTTATACTTAAGTCAACTTTAGCCAACTGAGAGTGTCTTCTAAATCTAGAAGGGCAAGTGCTTTACGAATCCAATATTGACTTTTTCATCTTCTACGAACATTTTGTTATTGCATTAGATCTTCTCACAAATATTTCCTCAAATAGATAAAAGTTAAGATTTCACTTTCTGATTAGGAATTTAAGAGCCTGTTTGGCATGTCTTTTAAGAGTGGTTAAAGTCATAATTATAGCGGTGTGCATAGATACTTAAAACCGTTGGTTTACTTTTTTTGTTTTACCAGAAATCAATAGCTTGTTTCCGGCTTCAATACAACCGTATCAAAATGGCTTCTCAATAAAAGCTACTTTTTTTTACCAAGTTTCTATTAATTTGTTTTGTATATTTCAGCTATGCTATAATTTGTTCTAGGCAGTTTGTTGAATGGCATATTAACATGCGGTCTGGAATTCTAGTTTGTGATTTATTTGACTTGGTGAGGATCTGCTACCTTTTGCTTGTATCGCTGGGTACGAGATTAGCATTATGTTATGGAGTTTTTTTATTTTTTTGAGTTTAACTAATATAATTGATATTATGATTTTGAGCATACAGCCATGGAGTTATTATTTTGTTTCTCTATTAGGTTTTTTAGGATTTCTGTCTTATGACATTAATGTAATACATACAATTATACAGAGTTAAAAAAGAAAATGCAAAAGAAATAAAGGCTAGTTTGAGTGGGAATTTGTATCGCAGTGATCCTAAGGTTTTTCATTTTTTCTTCTTTTATTACTTAGTATCATAAAAATATTGGGTTTTCATCATTAAAAAAACTATTAGGTAGAATTTTTTATCATACTATTCCCCGAGTTGAAATGAGGGTTTCTTGCCCTTCCGTAACCTTGTACTTACCTTCTGTACTTTGCAATTATTGTTAGCAGCAGTACTTTGCAATGTTGATTGAGTCTATACCAGCATATTATCTCTTAGGGAAGAAAAGCTTATTTTTTTACAAGCTTTTTCCTCTCTGCCTTATTAGGATTCCTATACCTCCAGATTTTATAGTTTCTCAATGTTGAATTTCCATAATTCATTATTGACGGTTGTCTATGGAAAGGGTTAAGTTTGTGATTCCAAAGAATAATCAATAAGTCCATGTAAATTCCATGAAGGTTGTATGTATGCTTCTTGTTTGGATGCATTGAGCCTTTTAAGTGTCAGCTTAATGGGTAAGCCAATTTGGTTTATAAGTTTAATTAGGCTAGTCGTCGTCCTCTTATTTATCTCTTTGAGAATACGAGTCTAATAAAAAATTTCATTGGAAAGGTATTGCTTTTCATTTCCCTTATAGTTCCATTACTAGTCATTGTAATCATTCTTTTTATTGAGTTAGAAGTTTTTATGTTAGTTTCCTTGTAATGATCCATGCATCACCAAATCCTATATTAGTATTATTTATCCCCTCCAAGGCTATGTGACTGATCACTTGTAGTTCTGTCCTCTGCCATAGATATATCCTGTTCCATTGCAGTCTTTGTCATCAATGGTTCTTAGAAGTAGTAGCTGTGTCTGGTGAATGGTGATGTTGGTTGCATGGCTCACTTAGACTTCAATTTGCATCGAGTATTTTGTTTACAATGAATTCGTGCCTTGAGCAGTCAATGGTTCTGTGGTTAATATGGTGCATCTTTTTACGTTTATAGTTCACTGAATCTTCATGTCTTGTAGGGTTTTGATGCTCTCCTCATGTCTTTGGATGCACGTGGGGTCAGGGAATCTCACTTGCGTTTAATGCTGCAAAAGATTGAGATGTCATTTAAGCAAAATGTTCGGAAAATTGCCAAGAGTTCTTGCATCGTGGGAAATCCTGGATCCAGTGGACTGAATGAAGCTACTGAAATGGACATCAGTCCGGATCACCCTGTTGGTTTTGACAGTCCTCAGAGCATGGTCTGTGGTATTGATTCTGATACATTAGAAGCATTGCCTTCATTCAGAATTGAGCTTGGGAGAAATGAAATTGAGAAGAAAGCTGCCTTGAAAAGATATCAAGATTTCCAGAGGTGGATGTGGAAAGAATGTTTTAACTCTTCTGTATTATGCGCTATGAAATACGAAAAGAAGAGATGCACACAGCTTCTGAGCATATGTGATTTTTGCCTTAACTCCCATCTTTTTGAAGATGCTCATTGCCTTTCATGCCATCAGACATTCAGTCAAAGTTCAGATTTTTCACAACATGTGATTCACTGTGAAGAGAAAAGGAATTCAGATTTCACCGCTGTCAACACAGTAGATTCTTCTCTTCCTGTGCGTGTGAGGTTGCTAAAGGCCCTTTTATCGTTCATTGAGGTAAGTAGCTATAGCTAAATAAATGTCATATTGAATAAGAAGTTTCTATTTTTCGTTCTATAGTTATAACTAGTATGTGCTTGTAACCTGGCTATGGAATCTCATTGAATATGGACTTCCTTTTCATTGTTATATATATATGTTATTGTGATTAGTTGTAGGATCTTACAGTGATTTTCTTTTTACTTTGCAGGTATCTGCTCCGTCAGAAGTTGTTCAAACATTTTGGACAGAAAACCATAGGAAGAGTTGGGGGATGAAACTTAATGCATCATCTTCCACTGAGGAGCTTCTGCAGGTATTATATTATTTCTATGATGTCATCAATATGATGTATTTTCTCAGATATTCTGTAATGTTATGGCCTGTTTGAGATTTCATTTGAAATTCTAGTTTTGGGCCTGTTAGAATGTAAATATTAGACTTCTTAGGGTCATTATTGTCTTTTTCCCTAGTCTT